>LR749814.1:273506-289593 GCA_902729485.2 Mus minutoides | reverse complement strand
CAACACTCAGGAATAATAGTCCCCTGAGGAAGTTCCTGTGCCCTCTCCAAGAGGTGGTAGATGGGCTATGCTAAGCTTTCAGAGACCAAATGGCACACGTCCAACTATAATGGAGACTGTCACCCATGGGTTCTCATGACCTTGTCAGATCATTTTGAATCAGACATTGGAGCTTGACCTCATGGTTCCGTCCTGCCATCCCAGTTTCTCAGAAGACTGAGACAAGAGGATCACAAGTTCAAAGCCAGCTTGAGTACAGAGTGACTTCAAGGTCAGCCTGGCAACTTAATGAAACTCTTGTTACAAAATAAAATATTTTTTTAGAAAACAGTCTGAGGATAAAATTTAGCAGTAGAGCACTTGTCTAGAATCCCCCAGTGAGGGGCTGGGGCGTGGCTCAGTGGTAGAGCCCCTGCCTAGAATCTCCCAATGAGGGGCTGGGGTGTGGTTCAGTGGTAGAGCCCCTGCCTAGAATCCCCCAGTGAAGGGTTAGGATGTGGCTCAGCTGTAGAGTACCTACATAGCCACATTTCACAAACAAAAACTTGGAAGCAATATAATTGTCCAGTAACAAGAAAACAATTCCAGCAACTGTGATGTGTAATGAGAGGGTCAGGCCTCAGGCTGAGGAGGCATCTAGCTGCTGGCCTATACCACCCACAGTGAATCTCAAAACACCATGATGTATGCACGAAGGAGGTCCCACAGCCATGTGGGATTCTGGAATGAACAAAACTGACTAATCCAGAAGTGGTCAGAGCAGTTGTGTGGAAGGGGTGCTGACCAGGAAGGGTCACTGGGAGACCTTCAAGGAGTGCATGTGCTTTGCCTGGACACATTCTGTCAAAACCTGTTGAACAATGTCCTTGAGATCTGAGCACTGGCAAATCTAAAGTGGACATGAAGAGAATCCCTTCAGGCCTCGTGAAATTAATCAAGATGTCAGGAGTTGGGAGGCAGCAGCCTTTGAGGGAGGATTTGGTGGGGGCTCTCCTGGACGCTGGTCATGTTTTCATTCTGGGCCAAGCACTAGTTCCCTTAACAGGAAGACTTTGTGATAGAGAGTAAGCTGTGGGCTTGAGTCATGTGTGCCTTCATGTGCATGAGATACTTGGGGAAGCTTCCCAAAATCAAAATGCAGGCTTCATCTCTGGCAGGATGTATCCACCATCAACATTATTTCCAGTTCCTGTCCCACGTTCCCTCCTGGAGCCTCATGGCCTCTGCCAGACTACAGAGCTAGCACCACCTGGGACTAGAAATTGAGATATGGCATTGCCCTGGTGGACTTCTCAAGTGGGGCTGGGAAGGGCCACAGATGTTAAAGGGAGTTGAGATGATTCCCACACACCACCAGGACACAGCAAGAGCTGCAATCTCGCCTACCATCGTGAACTTCTCACCGCTGTACTGCTCAGGGTCTGTCCTCTGGTCTGTGTCTGCTCCTTCATGAAACCCAAGCCCAGCATCCTCAAGGCTGTCCCTAAGCAACGCTAGGCCCCAGGACTGTGGAAGCTGATGGGGGGGCCGGGGCTGGGAGCACAGGCAGAAGGGCACCAGCTGGTGTTTTGAAAGAGTAGTGCCCTAAGCTCCAGGGGTAGTGGGCCAGATGCCAGCCCCTCCCCCACAACCCCTCAAGGCACCCCCCCCAACCCTGCCCCTCTCCCTCCCACCTCCAGACCACCCTGAATTCACAGACCTGTCTACAGTCACAGACAGCTGGAGCGTCGAGTCACGTGACTGGCCCTGGGCTGGACCCCCCACACCCAGGAAGAATGGGTACCCAGGCCTCTGTTTTCCCTTTCCTGGTGGGGCCAGAACTTTCTCTCTACGGTCCTCCAGAGACAGTGTGGCACAAGCCTGCTTTGAATATCAAGGTTTGCAAAGATCAAAAAAAGAAAAAGAAAAAAAAAAAAAAAGCAAGGTATTTTGGAAACACAGAGTGTGCCAACTAATTAAGGATCAGATTATTAGGGAGCGCTCTCACACAGGAGGAGGGGGGAGGCAGGCAGTCAGTCCCCAGACACTTCAACAACAGAGAGAGAGAGAGAGAGAGAGAGAGAGAGAGAGAATCCTACCTACAACTTCAGCAAGGAAACCAAACCAGATAAATGGGTCTATACCTCTGTACAGCAAGGAAAACGATCAATAGCTGGTAGAAACCCCCAAAGGATAGAGAATATCTGTCAAAGCAGGAGCTGTATCTGGGAAGAGATTAATCTCCTGAGCAAATCCTGAAGTCCTTTGTTCAACAAGGATGCTACTACTGAGCCTGGTTAAATACAGTTGAGAGGCTGGGGACATGCTCAATGGGCAAGGGTACTTTGCTATGCGAGAATGGGGCTCTGAGTTCAAATGATCAGCACCCATGTAAGAAGACAAGCATGAAAGCAACAGTGCCCGTCATCTCAGCACTGCTGTGGGGAAAGACAGCAGGATCCCTGGAGCTGGCTGGCTGGCTGCCAGCTAGCAAAAGAGCTGAACAGACAGGATGACTGAAAGATGCAAAAATGACCACCGAGCACAGAAAAGGATTCCTGAAGTTACATCATGAGGGAGATGTTGATCAGAGCCACAGTGAGTACAAGGTAGCAGTCCTGCCATACAGCTACTGAGAGGCTAAGGCAGGAAGATGCCAATTTCAAGGCCAGCCTAGGCTATCCAGTGAGTCGAGGCGAGTCTAGAAAACTTAACGAGACCTTGTTTGAAAACAAAAAGTAAAAAAAGGGAGCTAGAGATATAATACAGTAGAAGAGTACCTGCCTAGAATCCCCCAGTGAGGGACTGGGGGTGTGGCTCAGTGGTAGAGCACCTGCCTAGAATCCCCCAGTGAGGGACTGGGGGTGTGGCTCAGCGGTAGAGCCCCTGCCTAGAATCCCCCAGTGAGGGACTGGGGGCGTGGCTCAGCGGTAGAGCCCCAGCCTAGAATCCCCCAGTGAGGGGCTGGGGGCATTGCTCAGCGGTAGAGCACCTGCCTAGAATCCCCCAGTGAGGGACTGGAGGCGTGGCTCAGTGGTAGAGCCCCTGCCTAGAATCCCCCAGTGAGGGGCTGGGGCGTGGCTCAGTGGTAGGGGCCCTGCCTAGAATCCACGCCCCTCCCCGTGAGGGGGTGGGGTGTGGCTGAATACAAAAGGCCTTGAATTCTACTCTCAGTACAGAGAGGAAAAAAAGCTGAATCTACAGCTAAGCTCTGGGAGGGGACCAGAGACAGGTGGATCCCTAGAGCTCACTTGCTAGCCTAACTGAATTGGTGAGCTCCTGGTTCAATTGGAGACACTGTCTCAAAAAGAGTGGGAGCCATGAAGAAAGACACTCAGCATATACCTTTGACCTACACACAGACACACACACTCTTGTATATACACACACCTGTGCACACACATAAAACATAGATACACAGAAATAGATACCTACACACATACACACACACCTGCACATACATACATACATACACACACACATCTGTCCTGCACATACATACATACGTACATACATACAGACAGACATACAGACACACACACCTGTGACACACATAATACACATACATAAACACATACATACATACAGACAAAAATACACATAGATGCCAGGCAATGGTGGTGCATGCCCTTAATCCCAGCACTTGGGAGGCAGAGGCAGGCAGATTTCTGAGTTTGAGGCCAGCCTGGTCTACAGAGTGAGTTCCAGGACAGCCAGGGCTATACAAAAAAAACCCTGTCTCAAAAAAACAAAAAATAAAATAAAATAATAATAATTTTAAAAAACAACAACACACACATATACTAAGTGAGATGGGCTACAGCAATGAAGAACTTGGGTGACTAAGAACCCTAGAAGTGCCACTTGAAGCCCCCGTAATGTCAGGGGTGCCAGAGTTAAGTCCTGACCTAGGAAAGCGGGTGGGAGCTGTGGAGAGGTAAATAGACCCTATGATACAGGGTCAGGAAATGGCTTTTCCAGTGCCCGGAGGAGCCTGAGAGTCTTTCTTTGCATATAGCCCAAGCTCCTCTTGCAGGTTAGCTGTACTCTTGCAAGGAAGAGCTGGTCCAGCTTTGCCCTGTCTCAAGCTGTCCACTTAGATAGGGGTTTTCTACCCAGAAATCTCCATGCTGAAGAAGGACTGGGGTTTTTGTAACTGACCAGAAACACCTCTCTTCCTGGACTAATCACACTTCAAAGGAGGCCCAGATCCAGGAAGGTGGCCCTGGCAGGGCAGAAGAGCTCACCTGGGGGAGGGGTGACAGGCTCGCTAATCCCCACTGGGCAATTAGGGGCCAGATAACGTTTCCTAACCACTCCCCTCTGCCTTCCTGGGGCTTGGAATGCACCCCAGGCCTTTGAAGCCATCATTAAGGTGTTTCAGCAATGACCACCAAGCAGGGGAGAGGTGCCCTGTCCCCAGGCATCCCAGCTAGAAAAGCGGAGGATTAGCCACAGTCTAGCCCAGAAGCCCAGCTGGCTCTCTTGTGGCCCTGGGTGGTCAAAGAGGGTCTTCCTGAAAGCCAGGCCTTGCTAACCCACCCATTCCCCCCCTGCCACTCCCACCCCTACCACAGCCCCTTCCTCCTCAGGGGCCTCATCCTGGATGAGTGAGTTTGTCAGTGCCCAGGGTCAAGATGTAAACCTCATGCCCTGGTTCTGAAGACGTCAAGCCATCTCCCCTTTGGCATCTGATGAAACAGAGCAGAGATGGTCCTTTCATCTCAGAAGCCTGGTTTAACACTCGGCTGCCCCTGGCTGGAGTTTCCGAAGCATTGTTTGCAGGGCTGGCGGTGGCCTCCTAGCCCAGGAGGCCAAGGCCCAGGGAGGCAGAACTGTGGCGTGGCCTCCTGCTCCTGGACTTTCAAAGACCCAACTTCTGTCCCCCAGGAAATGTCACCATAATTTTTTTCAGTAAAAAGCCTAGAGACTCTGACAGTTCTAACTAGATAGACTGGGCCCTTTATCTTTAATACATTAATGAAAGAAACCAATCATTAAAAACAGAGAAAAAGATTTAATCAGTGTGGTCACATTGAGAATGGGAACTAAATAAAGAGCCCAGTGACTCCAGAGCCCATCGTCCACACCTGACATGAAGGCAAAAGGTTTGCATAGCTTAGCAGTACCAGTCAATAGCTAAGCAGTACCAGCCAAGGTGTCATCAGCCCCATCTGCTTCCCGCAAGGTGTTCTAACAAGTTGTCAGAACCCTGAATAATCTCATTCAGAGAGACAGACCCTCTGGCTGGCTGGCACCAGGCTTCAGCCTGGCCCTGAAAGCCCAGCATGGGATTCCTGGGAGACTTTCATTATTTAGGGCCTATTGTTTCAAAGGCCTGACAACTGACAGGAGGAACACATGTGTCTCTAGGATGTCTCTCTCCTCCAGTGGCCCCTCAGGCTTCGGCTCCTTTATCTTTCCCTCCCAGGTCAAAGCCACAGATGCATAGGACAGAGCAGACACTGTGTCCCCTTTGCTCAGCCCCTCACATGAAGTTTCCTGCCTACCCAGGCCCAGGGCAATAAGTAGACCCAGACCAACAGTCTAGTCTTGAGGTCTTGGACTTCCTAAGAGGACATTCCTGTTCAAAGTGGCTCAGTGTGCATTCTGGGATGTGGAATTCATCTGGATACTCTTTACTTCCCCAAACTTTCTACCCTGGGGCTTCTGGATCTAGAAGACTACCCAGGGTCCCAGCAGAGGGGATGGGGATGGGATGGCTGGCCAGCCCAGTCTATAGATAGTCTAGAGCACTCCAAGCCCATGGCATCCCCAGGGGAAGTGCTTACAACATGATCCAGGACCAAGGTTGCAAAGCTAGATGGGGATTTGGGGTTCTGGGATGGTTGTGTGAAAGGAGGTATGTAAGGGGAAAGTGGTTATCTGGCAAGAGGCCCTGGAGGAGGGGATGGGGTGGATGGAAAAAGGAACAGAGAGAAAGGGTGAATTAGGGATCGACCCAGAGCTAAGTTGGGAAGATAACAGCCAGGCCCCAAAGAGCAACAGGACAAGGGCATGTCCCCGCTGCTCCCCTTGACCTCATGGGATATTGTCTACCCCAGCTGCTGATGGTACAAAACGGCACCTGTCACCCCAGGACTATTGTGGATCTGGGGACATATTTAGGACCTCCAGATAGCTGCCCTGTAAACCTCATCTCTCCATCACCTCCTCTGTTGTAGGCAAGTGTGTCCTGAAGTCTGTGTCAGTTCATCATTGTGTTCTCCTGAATGAGCCCAGGTAAGCAGAGACAGGGATTGACAACTTCACCAACTCTCTAAAGGAGCTGTTTTACAAGCAGGGGGGCCTGGGTTTGATCCTCAGAACCCACAAATGAGCTGGGCATGGTGGCACACACTTGGAATCTGTTGCACTGGGGAGGCAGAGACAGGAGGAATTCTAGGACAAACTCCAGTGACTTCCCTCCCCATCCTCCTCTTCTTCCTCCTCTTCCTCCTCCTCCCCCCCCTCCCTAAAGGCTCTTCCTCCTCCCTAAAGGCTCCACTTCCTCTCAGTGGGGTCCAAGCCTTCCACATGGTGCCTTTAGAGGATATTTAAACCCCAAGCCCAGCTGTCTTTTTATGCATTTATTGTTGCTGTGCATTTATGATAGCTATGTAAGGGTGTACGTGTGTCATAGCACACATGCAGAGGTCAAGGGACAACCTTGGAAAGTCTGTTCTCTCCTTCTCCTTTTTTGTGGGTTCTGGGGATCAAACTCAGGTTGTCAGATTTGCATGGCAAGTGACTTTACGTGAGGAACATCTCACCTGCTTTTCTGTTTTTGTTTTTGTTTTGTTTTTTGTTTTGTTTTGTCTTGTTTGATATAAAGTCTTATTATATCGCCCAGGCTGGCACACAACTGTCAGTCCTCCCATTTCTGCTTCCTGTGTGCTGAGATGGCAGACCTTTAGTACTAAACACGGCTTCTAGAAATTTTTATTTTTAATTTTTAAGAATTATATATTTATGTGAACATCTGTGTGTGCATATGTGCATGTGAGGAAAGGTATCTGTGGAGGCCAGAAGCCTTGGATCACATTGGAGCTGGAGTTACTGACAGTTAATTCTAAGGTTCCCCAACAAGAATGCTGGAAACCAAACTTTAGTCTTCTGCAGGAGCAATATGCACTGAACCTCTCCAGCCCCTGCAGAAGGTTTAACAAACCCATCTAGCCCAATGAAGCCTGATTGCCCCCCCCATCAAGAGTCAGAGTAGATCCCAACATTAAATATAGGCCATATATATGACCTATATTACATATACATGACCTATATTTAATTGATACATATAGTCAGATACATAATTGATATATATGGTTATACTTAATGATTATGTATTGTAGCTGAGCTCCATGGTATCCACCTGTCATCCCAGCATTCAGTAGGACTGACCATCCCAGACCACATAGTGTCTCAAAAAACCAAACTCAGATTGGAGACAGAGCTCAGCCAGTAAAGCCTGTTATAAGCTAGATGCAGTGAAGAACATCTACTATCCCAGTGATGGTGAGATGGGAGGAGAAAGAAACGGGCGGATCCCTGAAAGCCTGTGGGCTAGCTAGTATGGTCTATTCATTGAAGTTGAAAGATGAGAGACCCTAAAATATACAAAGTTGTCCTCTGATGTCTACAGGCATACATACCTGCATACCGACACACACACACACACATGCATTTGTGTATATTGGATAAGGGGGTTTCTTTTGGTAGCCCTGGCTGTCCTGCAACTTACTCTGTAGACCAAGCTGGCCTTGAACTCTCAGATCTGTCTGTCTCTGCCTCCTACCTGCTGAGATTAAAGGCATGCACTACCACCAGCTGGAACTCACCAATTTGACTAGACTGGTTGGTCAGAGAGCTCCAGGGATCTTCTTGTCTCTACTTCCCCAGTGTTTGAGTCACAGAGGTACAACTGCCATTCCCCAGCTTTTTACATAGGTGCTAGAGATCTGAACTCAAATTCTCGTGTTTATATAGCAAGCATTTTACCAACTGAGACATCTTTCTGGCCCAGCATCCTAAAATACAGACCCAAGAAGCCCAGCTATGAAAGGAGCAGATATCCCTAACTTGAGCCAGCCTCAGTCATGATGTCCACTTGGCTACTAGGCAGTCATGGAGTCAAACTCCCATTTCCTGTATCTCCTGGACTCTCCTAATAGTTTTCGGGGCCATTCCACAGATGAGAAAATAAGTCGTCCAACTGAACTAGCACTTAATCTGGAAGATAGGCAAACCAGGCAGGTGTTCAGCTGTGGAAACTGAAGCATTGCTCTTCCCTGGACATGGCTTCTGAACAACCTAATTTTGTACAATCAGTACCGAACTGAGAACTCTCACAGATACCAACCAGTGTCTCCAAGCCAAAATGGGTCCTTTGCCTCTATGTGACTTCCCCTTTAAGGCTTCCTGTCATTCACCTGGTCCTCTGTGTTCCCATATGTAAAATGAAGCATGTAAATCTTATACATAAATCCTGTGTCTAACAGCTACTGAATTAGGGCTTTGTTCTACATCCATAGGACCAGCCAGATCACACCACATTCATCAGTAACACTAAGTTGCCACCAGTCTCTGAGATTCAAATCAGCCCTCAAGAATAACTCTCTGTACTATTGTGAAGATAAAACGAGATTTGATCCCAGCTTAGAACAATTTAAGAGTCCTTTTCTGAGCTGACATCATCTGTCAAAGATTCACACAAATTGAGCCTCAACTTTTGAGGGTAAAAACACAGGGGAAAAGTGGGTCTTTCTAAAATCATGTCCCCCATCCATTGTACACCAAATTTTATAGTCAGCTTTCAGTTACACCATGATGTTTAGTCCATTTACATTTATTGTAAACTTTGGTATAGCTGTATTGAAGTGCTAAAATTTGCTACTTAATTTTTGTCCCATTTTGTGGCTGTTCTTTTGTTGTTGTGGTTTTAACATGTTTGGTGAATCTGTTATTGTTGTTTCAGTTTTCTCTTTCTAAATCTTTCCTGCCTTCTTTGGTACTAATCAGATAATTTATAGCCACAGTTCTCAAAGTATCCATGGATCCATTCAAGAGCCTATGGAGTCAAAACTCACCACATTCATCAGTAACACTGTATTGCCACCTGTTCTTTGACTCTCTTCTCATCTTTGACTCTCCCCTTCTTATGTGTAGTAACAAAGTAACTTCCCAGTGACCACATGATATCATAATGTAGCATCACAAAAGAATGAGTGTAAAAGCAGGTGTGTGGATTCAGCCATTAAGGAAACCATTGAAAGACTTCCTCTGTTAAAGAAATCGGCAAAACTACACAGCACTGTATTCTGTTTTCTCATTCCAGAGAGTAGTTTGGAGGAGTTGTGTTTCTTTTTGAGACAGGATCTTGCTATGTAGCCCAGGCTGACCTGGAAGTCATGATTCTCTTGCCTCAGCCTCTCAGTCTTTCTCTTGACCTGTTTGTCTGAACAATGTTACTTGCATTGTGAATGATGGTCTCAATGCTAACCTGACTCAGTGCTAGGCTTTCTGATCCTTTCTCAGGAGCTGAACACATAGCAGCTTCCCTCTTACTTGTAACCTTGGGCTGAGCTGGTTGTCCGCTGGCCTTAGTCCCTGACCCTAGGAAAGGAGTGTTCTGCCCTCTTGGCCACAGCTCCATCCTGGCAAGAATCCTTTGCTGGCACCTCCTGACTACCTCTGAATCCGCAGGAGGCATGAGGGCAGAGAGAGGGGGTTTGTTTGGAATCCCATCCCAATTGGCCAGGAGCAACACTGGTTCATCCAGAGAGCCTTGGCTTCCTCCTCCTGGAACCCTGCCCCCTCTTGGACTTGAGTCCAGGCCTGGAGGGGTAGCCAGGAGTGAGTGGATGGGCTCCTGGCCAGGCACGTGGCCCAGAAGGGGCTGTAGGAGCTGACACTGCAGCTTGGAAGCCAGGGGCAGTCTCTTCAGCTCACTTCACAGTGCCAGGAAGCTGGGAGAGCCCTTCCCATGTGAAGCTGAAGTGTCCAGCCCACCCAGCTGGGAGACCTTTGTGGTTGTCTCCTGGTCCTGTTTCTCTCAGCCACGGGGTGACCCAGGCCCTGCTCCTCCCTGAGTGGTGGGGATGACTGGATGGAGAGCTACAGAGACTAGGAAGCCAAGCTTTATCCAGCATAGCCAGCAGCATCAGCCTTGCCATATATCAGTGAGCCAGGCCAGCTGGTGCAGAAGCTGGTCTTGCTAGTCCAAGATCCATGCCTTTCCACTTACAGCCTCTGCCATCTCTGTCCACAGCTCCAGGATCAAGGGGTGAGCTGTGGGTCACTGCTATTTTAAATGCTAGTACACATGAAGAAAATATCTAATAATAAAAAAAGAAAAGAAAATGCTAGTACATCTTTGATCCCAGCTCTCCAGAGGCTGAGGCAGGTGGATTTCTATGAGTTCATGACAGCTTGCATGGTCTACATAGTGAGTCCCAGGCCAGCCAAAGCTACATAGAAAGACCCTGTCTCAAAAACACCAAAATATCCAGGAGGCAGTGGCTTATTCCTGCTTATTCCTGGGAGGCAGAAGCTGATGGATTTCTATGACTTTGCGGCCCAAGCCAGTCAAAGCTACATAGTAAGACTCTGCCTCAAGATACCAAGATAAACAAATAGGTGAAACCTGAGCCTCCAGATTTCAAACACTAATGCTTTCTGAGGCATCCAGTGTCCTCTGTGGAAGCCTTGGGTATTTCTCAAGTATCACCTGTGAAAGAGCTGCTGTGTGGCTGTGGTCACAACCCAAAGCCTGCAGACTGCTTTAGGCTGCCCGTGCAAAAAGGTGGAGCAAAAATCAGGAAGGTCAAGGTCTTCATAAAAGTCCCTGCCACCTGGGACCCTTCCTCAGGATCCCTGCTCATGTCCTGCTGCAGAGAGACAGAAGCCACCAAGGTTCAGGATCTGCCCTTGCCATGGGGATGAGTGGGAGAAACAGCAGCGTGGGACATGAAAGCTGCCATGCTTCCCACCTCTCCCCATCCTTCCCACCCTCTTCACCCCTCCCCATATCTCTACACCCCTTCCCACCCTGTTCCCCTCAAAACATCAGTCACATGCTCATTAGTCATGGTTCTTGGTATGATCACATCAATAATGCCCCCAGCTGGGTGGTGGTGCACACCTTTAATCTCAGCACACTGGGGATAGAAGCAGATAAATCTCTGAGTACAAGGCCAGCCTGCTGTACAGAACAAGTTAGAGGACAGACAGGGCTTCACAGGAAACCCCTGTCTCAAAAAACATAATGGGGGAAGAGAGAGAGAGAGAGAGAGATAGAGAGAGAGAGAGAGAGAGAGAGACCCAAGTGTGAACCCTTAGGTAGAAAGTTTTCTGGAACAGCCCATAGTCTTATGCCCTCTATGGCTGCTTATTGTCAGAGAATAAAGAGCCATCAAGTGGAGACCCTCTCCTAGCATGCCAGTAGAGGGACCATCAAAAGCAGCCTTTGAGTCCAGACTCAGTGCCCTCCACACAGCTAAGGATGCCTGGTGAGTTCTGATGCCTAGCTTCCTTGCAAAGAGCCCCAAGGCTTCTTGACATCCCTTGAGGGGTCTCTCATTGGGCAGCTCTATTTCTGGTTGGTGTGAATTCAGACTCCCTCCGGCAATACCATATCCCTGTCTTCCATCAGAACAAGGCTCATGGCTCCCTGCCCAGCTCCCTGCTGCCCTGCCTATGCTGTGCTCTGATGGTCTAATTTCATTCTGTTGCTGTCGTAGTAAAACACTGTGACCAAAAGTAATTTAGGAGAGGAAAAGGTTTATTTGTCTAGCACTTTGAGATCACAGTCCATCATTGAGGGAAGTCAGGGCAGAAACCCAAGGCAGGAAGCACTCTTCTGCTTGCTCTTCCACTCAGCATCACTTCCAGCCGGGAACTCCCTCGCAGCCAAAGTACAGCAGAAACCACAGAGGATTGGTTTGCTAGCTGGGTCACAGATTCTTATGGAGTGCAGCACAAACCAGCTTAGGGAATGCTGTTGCCCACAGTGGACTAGACCCTCCACACATTCAATTATCAAGACAATTCCCCCAAAAAATACACCCACAGAGAAATCTAACCTAGACAGTGTCCTGTGTGGAGGATTCAGGATTGGATTTGGAGTCTGTGGATTCAAGGTACTTATTTAGAGGAGAAAGGGCAAATGTCAGCCCTCAGTCATATCACAAGTGGATGGGACATAAAAATATCTTCCTGACCCTGCCTGCTGGAATCTAGCCTCACAGATTTGCACTGAGGGTGATTTGTGCAGTTGGGGGTCAGAGGAGAGAGCCACCATGCTCACTTAGCAACTATGTGACTGGGCAGGGATCTCAAAAGACAGTACCCTAGATGGAGAGAGAGCACTGTTACCTTCTCTCTCAAGTCACCCTCTCCTACCCACCCTGATTCTGATAGGGAGAGGCAGAGGTCAAAGGTGCAGATAACCTCATAGGTTTTAAGACAGTCCCCCTGTGTAACGCCAGAAACAAGGAAACTGAGCCATGGTAAAACAATACCCACAAATCCCAGTGGATACTCTTGGTCTACAGTTCTGGATATGGGGAAACTGTGGTCTGGTGAGGTAGCACTCATCACACTGTGCTGGAACAGGGCTCCCAGTAACCCCTCCCTCTACCATGACCCTGGCTCAGACCTGTATGGCTGTGCCCACTCCTACGGAGGCAGGCTCCAACTTTCTTCTGAGCCCTGGCTCAGTCCACATACCCTTTCAAAATGCACCCAGCACTCAGCCAACAAAGGCTCTCATTCAGCCCAGCCCTCTCCATTGCAGGGAGTGCATGCTTTAAAAGTGTGTTTCTCTCAAAGACTAAATCAGCACTTCCCAGAAAGAGAAGCAAGCTGGCCATGCTTATGTGACAAGATGCTCTGCCTTGCTGTACCAAAAGCCTCTCGGCCACAACTCTGATGGGACTCAGAGAACATGCTAGTCTTGTATCTGGGGCTCAGGAAAGCAGACCCAGGGTTTCTTGGATTCTTGTGACCCACTCCCCTTCTGTCCCCAAGACAGTCCAGAGGCTACCACAAGTCTCTTAAGCTCAAGAGGAAGGGCTGGTCTGCACTAAAGCCGCCTGCAGGGGAGGCAGAAAAGAGGTTTGGTAAGCACATCAGAGGTGCTGGGTGCCCTCTCCCCGTGCCCAAGTCTGGGACCCTGGAAGCTGCTCTCAGGGAGTCTGGATGGCTGTGCTGGGCTACTAGTGCCTTCATCTAGTTTACACTAGCTCCTTCCTCCCCTGGTAGAGGGAGGTAGAGAATGTTCCCACTGCCAAGGGACAAGCATGGTTCCAGCAAGGTATATGAGGCCTGGCCATGTGTGCAAAGAATGGACCACTGTTCCTAGGCCAGGGCAGAGCTGAGCTGCTTGAGAGAGGAAGCTGTGTCTCAGTGTGTTCCCTGTGCCACCAGCACCCACTGAATCACCCAGCAGAGAGAAGGGGCTCCCATAGGGGATGATGCTGTGATAGCCACAATTCCTGGGCTGCAGACAATCTCGGGATACAGACTGTAGACAGCAGTAGCTACTCCTAGAGAAGGCTCCGCAGAGTTTTAAAGTGTTTGCTTCACAAGCATGAGGACCTAATTTCAGATCCCTAGAAGCCACACGAAAAAATGAGCCCTTCGGTGCACAGCTGTGACACCAGCACAGGCCCAACCTCATTCTCATTGCAACATAGTCTAGTCTAGTGAGAGTCCCTGCCTAGAAAGAAAGAAAGAAAAAAAAGAAAGAAAGAAAGAAAGAAAGAAAGAAAGAAAGAAAGAAAGAAAGAAAGAGGACAGAGTGAAGTAAGGAAGAAAGGAAGGAAGGAGGGAGGGAGGAAACGAAGGAAGGAGGAAACGAAGGAAGGAAGGAAGGAAGGAAGGAAGGAAGGAAGGAAGGAAGGAAGGAAGGAAGGGAAAGGGAAAGGGAAAGGGAAAGGGAAAGGGTGGCACACGCCTTTAATCCCAGCACTCAGGAGGCAGAGGGAGGCGGATTTCTGAGTTCAAGGCCAGCCTGGTCTACAAAGTGAGTTCCAGGACAGCCAGGGCTATACAGAGAAACCCTGTCTCGAAAAACCAAAAAAAAAAAAAAAAAAAAAATCTGACTTTAGTCTACCACACATGCATCTGATGTACACACATACATGTGTGCACACAAAGTACGTTTGCCCCTCCCAGGCCAGCTAGGGTGGCTAGAGACCTGGGGATATTGTCTTGCCTCAGACTTTCTCCTAAATGTTCATGGAAGGGTAGGCTAGGGAAGCAGGACCCCAGGGCCATCCCATTACTACCCATATGGACAAACCTAGACAGCTGGGGTGGGTCCAGCAACCACTTCCAAACCTAGGTAGCCATGGATATAACCCTGCTGGATCTGCTATGGAGACAAACCACAATGGACAGTGACCTCTAGAGCCAGTAAGCAGAGACCCTGGGCTGACTGGTGAATGTCTGGCCTTTTAGCAGCTGCGCCAAGATGATGGCTTTTGTGCTGGACACCTTTGACTACGTGCAGGAGTGACCACAGCCTCTCACTGTCAGACAGAGGAGCCCTCATCCTCTCCATCCACTATGGTCCCCTGGCCTCGCATAAGCTGAATGCTCACCACTACCAGGTCCTGTTGCATTCCTGCCCAGTTCTTTTCAAGTTCTAAATCCTCCCACCTCAGCTGGTATCATATACACTCCCACTCAGTGATGTCAAGGGACATGGAGTTAGGTGAAGACCAGCTGTGTGCAGCCCCACTCTTCTTTGGAGGGTTAGAGCCTCAAAGGAAATAGAATACACTAGAGGGCCACACTGGGTTTACTTTTCAACTCTTGTATTAGTAAATACTATATCCTTTGCCTGGATTCTACAATTTACATCGGCTACAGTTTCCTTACCACCGTCCATCCACCCACCTATGCATACATCCATTCATCCATCCACGGATTGATGTGTCTAGCCATTCTCTGTCTAGCAATCTACCATCTAGCCATACAACTGTCTATCATCCGTCCACTTATCCACAAACCAATAATACCATTTCTTCTATCCACACATCCAGGCACCCATCCATTCATCTTTCTGCCAGCTTATACATACATACATACAACCATTGACCCAGTCATTCACACACACACACACCCACACACCACCTCCTTAGCATTCTACTTTCATTGTTTGCATTTCCCAGTAAGTTATGCACCTCCTCAGTCCAGATCCTCAGTACTGAGCTGCAGCTGAGCTCAAACCCCTTCTACAATTGTCCTGTTTTAGGTCCAGCTTCCTCAGTGAAAACCACGATCTCAAAGATGCCACAACATAAGGTCACTGGTGGTCTGTTGTTTTGCGTCTCTCTCCATGAGACAGTCTTGACAAGAGCAAACTCTGAACAGCCCAATCCCTGATCAAGGATTTGGGCTGTCACCAATTTGGACTAAGCCTTCTTAACACACTGTCACCAGACCCAGATGGCTCCTTAACTCTACATCTCAGATAGTTCAAACTAGATAAGGTTAAATGTTAACCTTAGTGATGTCACTAGACAACAGACATGCTGTCTCTCCATCACAGAGACTCCCTCAGATGATGTTGCCCAACACATAGGATATAAAGCAGATCTTGGGCTGGTGAGATGGTTCGGCAGGTAAAGGTGTTTGCCCTGCAATCCTGGCTATTTGAGTTTCATCCCTGGGCCCATATAAAGGTGGCCATAGAGAACTTATTCTATAGAGTTGTTCTCTGACCTCCACGGCATGCTAAGGTATGTATGCACCTCCTGTATACAATAATAATAGTAAATTAAATTAAAACAGGGTCTTCTTGCCTGTTTTTTCTCAAGCATCTTCTCAGTAAGGCTCCCTGATGACATCTTAAACTATTCTCACTTAACATTGTACAAATTTTCCCTTATCCTCAACTGGGGCAATGACTCAGTGGTAGACCCCTGCTACAATCCCCCAGGGAGGGGCTGGGGTGTGGCTCAGTGGTAGAGCCCCTGCTACAATCCCCCAGGGAGGGGCTGGGGCGTGGCTAAGTGGTAGACCCCTGCTACAATCCCCCAGGGAGGGGCTGGGGCGTGGCTCAGTGGTAGAGCCCCTGCTACAATCCCCCAGGGAGGGGCTGGGG
>LR749814.1:126370-273406 GCA_902729485.2 Mus minutoides | reverse complement strand
TCAGTGGTAGAGCCCCTGCCTAGAATCCCCCAGTGAGGGCCTGGGGCGTGGCTCAGTGGTAGAGCCCCAGCCTACAATCCCCCAGTGAGGGGCTGGGGCGTGGCTCAGTGGTAGAGCACCTGCCTAGCATGTGTTCAGTTCCCTTCACTCTTTCTCTCTACACACACACACACACACACTAAGGTTAGAGGGATAACAAGTGGGTAAGAGTGTTAGGTATGCACACATGAAATGTACATTTGATTCCCCCAAAAATTAAGTTATGTGAACTTCAAAATAAAAGGGAAACATTTAATGCTCCATTTCAACTTGCCATTTTCTCTGAATTTTTCTAGGTCATATTATTAGGCTGGGTTGTAGTACCCTTGGGTCCCAGATGCATGATCAGAATCTGTACCAGTTGATCCTGAGGTCACCTTACCAGACACCATGGGACTGTACAATCCCTGTTTGCCAGGACTGTTCCATAGCAAATGATGTGGTTCCATCCCTGAACCATATGTGTTCCTATGACGTCACAGGCTCCAGTGACCTCTCACTGGCCGGGTATCTTCTCGAACAGGGCTGAAGACATCAGAAAGGTTCTGCCTGAGTACAGGAAACAATTGCTCTCAGGGCACCTCAGCCAGATGAGGCTTCCCTCACTGCCTGGATGTCAGGTTGAGGTCTAGCCTGGCCTGCAAAGCCCCCAGCTGACCCAGCTGTGGGGACTCTGGCCTCCTAGTTCCTCAGCTCACCAAGGCCTGTAATGGACCAACAGAGAAATGGAAAAACAAAGCTTGGCTAGTCAGCCACAGTGGGCTAAGGACAGCCTGTGGTCACAACACACGATACCCAACTATGAGGTGTTCTGCAGGTTTGCCTGAAGCCAGACCCATGCTGACAGGACAGAGTTAGGGAAGGCAAGGGGAGTGGCCCCCATACACAGTAGCAGCTGACAGGGCAGCCTTGGCCCTTTCCCTGGCAGCCTCTTCAGACACATCTCTGGCTGGTCTTTGAGTCCTGTGTGGCCTTCGAGGGAGGCTGGCGCCCATTCCCTTTGACTGGGCAGCTTTGCCTGATCCCGTGGTCCTTAGCAAAGAAAGACTTAGGCTGAGAACCCAGAAAGAATTGCATATTGAATGAGGCACAGGGCCAGCGACAGCTGTGAGGTGTAGACAGGCTGAGGCCTCAGGCCAGCGGTCACCAAAGGTTGGAGGGTCTGGAAGCTAGGGACACAGGGGATGCTGGGCTAGGGTGAGCGAGGGAGAGTGTGCCTCCGCCAGTCATCCCAGAGAGTCATTGTGTTCTGTGGCCAGCACTCCATAGACCAGGCAGAAACGGAGACAGAGGCCAAAGAATAGGAATTTACATCTGTGTCTATGAGGGCCATCAGGACCTGAAGGGACCCCTCAGGACGTCCCTGCAGGGCTAGGGATGTGGCTCAATTGATCAAGTACTTATCCGGCACACACAAAGTCCTAGATTTCATCCCAAATACCGCCTAATCCCAGAACTTGTGAGGTGGAGGCAGGAGGATCAGAAGTTCAAGGTTTTCCCTCAGCTACATAGCAAAATTGAAGGTGGCCAGGGATACTTGAGATTCTGTCTAAAAGAGGGGGGAGGGTCTGTATGTGGTTTGTATGAGGGAGTCAGAGTCCCCTCACACAGATTCAATACTTTCCTCCCTCGTTCCTAGTATCCTCCCTGTGGAGATGTCCCACATTGAGTTACAGCCCAGGGAGGCAGCTTGGCAGAAGGAGAGCATGTGCTGTCCCCCCCAGGGTTGGAAGTACACCTCCCGGGCTTGAAGCTTCCAAGCCACATGGCCCTATGAGGCAATTGTCAGTGTCTGACCAGTGACTACAAAAAGTCCCTGTCTCTGAGATCTTCCACTAGGTAAGGGACAAGACTTCTTCAGAAAGGCTGAGCTGACCATCATGGGAAGTAAACAAGCCATCTGTGGTGTTGATGACCAAACAAACCTCTGCAATGTCATACCCTGTAATAACTCAGCCGGGCTCAGCCTCCTCCCCTATTTTGGTTGCCAGTGAACCCAAGACCTGCAGCTAAGCCAGACCCTAGCAAGGACCTCAGAGTGGGCCAGGGCACCCATGCCATGTCACTCTGGTTCAACCGTGGACCCTTAGGCAGATTCACTTGATGCTAAGCAGGAGGGCCCTGGGAAATGGGGTCTCCTTGGCCTTGTGGAAGGACCTACCTGAGATTGAGGCTAGCATACAGAAAAGCAGATGTGAAATAAGGCCAGCCGATGATATTGTTGGAACACCCGGATCTAACCCTACCTGGTGCCAATAGATCTGCCAGGCGTAGCATGAGTCAGAAAATGCCTGAACCCCCTTGCCAGGGCCCCTCCATCCTAGGAGTTATGCAATCACCCCACAGCTCTGCTGACTAGCTCCCGATGGACACCGCAAGAGCTGTGACTGCACGGACCCTCCCCTCCCCCAGCTCCTGCCAAGACCTAGAGTTTCCTTAATCTACATACCAAAGAACTGGACCCACAGGAAGAGTCTCCAAGATGCCAAGCCTCTACCTACCTACTGGAAGAGACAAGAGGCAGATCTTCTTTAGCTTTGTGACCTGGAACAAGTTACTCAACATCTCTGAGCTTCAGATGTAAAATGGGGTCCATGTCCCGGTTCAACACCCAGCACCACATAGAGGCTCACACCCATCTCGAACTCTAGTCCCAGAAATCCAAATGCCCTCTTCTGGCCCCTGTACGTACTGCATGCACACGGTACACAGACATACATGTAAGGCAAAACACCCATATACATTTTTGTAATGAGGTCTATGATCCCCACCTCCAAAGGTTGGAAAGAGTTGGGGGTAAGTTTGAGTTTGGGGTGCTAGTCAGTAGGGCTACCTACCTGTGGTTCCTTCTGCTTTAGGGTCCATTGCTTGACAGGTCTGTACTCCCAAAAGCTCAAGATTTACTAGGGAACTATGAATGGCTCCCCATATACATATATCTCCAAGGAGAAGGACTAATCCTCACAGACCTAGAGAAGCAGGTTTTCAGCACTGACTGGGTCCTGCTAACTAGGAAGACCTAGCTAGCTCTCAGGGGGAAAACACAAGCCTTGGCTTTTGCCCTGGCCACACCCCATTCTAGGCCTGGAAGTGCCATTCGAGTAACAGGAGCAGCACACCCCACCACCCAGCAGCTGTAAGCCAGCAGAGTAGCAGGTTCAATGCCAGCAGTCAGCAGAGCTGAGATGGCCCTGCCCTCTGTGGGAGGCCCAGGCCACACCATGCATGGAGCCCCATTCTTAGTATGCCCTTGGCAATTCAAACAAATGCCATTCTTTTTTGCTTGATGGAGACCCAAAGGTCCATGTCTGTCTCTGCTGTGTAGGGTAACGACTAGAGATGTCCCAGGGATAACCTGGGCACACACTGGGCCTCCTAAGGGCTCATTCCCTGGGCCTGCCAGGAACCTGGCTGGCAGCCAACAGTGTCCCTGCGGCACCGCACCTGGCTCTCTGGGGATTTGTTCTGAGTGACACCTTCAGGTGACAGATCTGAGATCTGAGTCTTAGACAGGCCTTACAGATGGCTGAGGGCAGGTGGAGAAGCCATTGGGGGGAGGGGGAGGGGGAGACAGCCCCTTTGTGAGAACAAGACCCCTGAGGCCCCTTTTCTAGGGGTTCTCATTTGGCTGGACGAAAGCCCCCAAGAAGCAGCCGCTTGCCCTCGCTGGGGCGTGCAGGGCTGAGGCTGGAGTCTCAGGTTGCCGGATCACATATTTTCCAAATGACAGTTGCTACAGGCACAGGCTAGCACAGGTAGGGGTTGCTGGCTCTGCTGGGGTAGGGAGGGGGCCGAGATGCCCAGAACTGCCTGGCTTGGTCTTCCTCCTGACCCTAGTAGGAAGGTAATAACTGTTCCATGTGGAGCCAACACATGGAACACAGCAAGGAGTAGGGGACCATCAGTTAGCTGTGTGGTATCAACAGGGTCACCCAGGTCTGCTGTGTACCTGCCCCTGGACACCAACTACACAGTTCAGGCTCGAAGCTACCCTCACAGCTGGATTTCTAAAATCTACATCATCTGCTAGAGGAAAGGACAGGAACTCCTCTAACTACCAGGATAGGATATCTAAACGCTTCTCCCAGAGCTATTCTGGAGTTTGCATGTGACATCCACTGTTTTTTCCAACAGTTTTCTTCCTTTCAGAAGACCTTGGGGGACTCAACCTTCACAGCCACTTCAGACCTCTCCTCCTCTAGTGCCTTTTCTCTCTTTTTAAAAATTATTAGCCAGGTGTGGTGGGGCACGCCTTTAATCCCAGCACTCGGGAGGCAGAGGCAGGCGGATTTCTGAGTTCGAGGACAGCCTGGTCTACAGAGTGAGCTCCAGGACAGCCAGGACTACACAGAGAAACCCTGTCTCGGAAAAAAAAAAAAAAAAAAAAAAAAAAAAAAAAAAAAAAAAAAAAAAAAAAAAAAAAAAAAAAAAAAAAAAAAAAAAAAAAAAAAAAAAAAAAAAAAAAAAAAACTTACTTTTTTAGGAGCCTATAAGATGGCTCTCAACAGGTAAAGGTGCTTGCGGCCAAATCTGATAGCCTGAGTTCAAATCCCACAGGACCCACATGGAGCAGATGAATTTTTCTAGACCAGTCTCTGATCTCCACATGTACACCATTGCGTGTGTGCACCCACACACGCCCACATGCAAATACATAAATAAATGCAAAATTTATTTAATGTCATTATGACATTTTCATTCATCATTGTGCTGTGCTCAGACACAACCCCAGTACCCACCTACTATCCCCCACTGCTCCTTCCCGCCATCATCTTCCTCTATAGATTTCCGGGTGTCTGTGCAAGTGATGTGTTTGGGCTTAGCTGAGGCACAGACTAAAAATCAGGCATTGGGGCGGAGGGTCTAGAAAATGCCTCCCAGGTTCTTCCTTGGGCCTTGAGTGAAGTCATGGTTTGTCCCCAAGCTTGCCTGCAAAAAGATGTTCTGTCTTGAGGTTGTCAGACATGAAGGATCCAGTGTGAGACAAGATTCAGCCCAGAAGCTTCAACTCAAAGGAAGTCCCAGGGCTGTTTTTCCCCCACAGTGCAATGAAAAGTATTGCCCTGAGCGTCTCTGGATTCCTGGTCCTGCCAGCACTGGTACCAGTGGAGACCTGGCAGGTGAGTCTCCCCACCAGTGCATTTAAAGGCTGTTCTCCTGGACTCTGCGGGTGTCCGAATCCCCTGGGAACTGAGAGCAAGCAGCTTCTACCTTCCAGGAAAACACCCACAAGTAAAAGGTGCTCTGAAGCCTGGGATGATGAAGGAACAAAAACTTCATCCAGAAATACAGCCACCCCATCGTGGAGAGAAGGGAGGTGTGTGTGTGTGTGTGTGTGTGTGTGTGTGTGTGAGTGTGGGTCCCTCGCAGGCAGCCTGGGGCACACAACAGGCTTGCTGCTTTATGAATTGATTCGAGACTCAGGCCTGATCTCCGGTGACATGTTATTTGGGTAACCTGCAGTTTTCTATCCACACAGTAATTTTCACCTCCCTCACTGTCAAGCAGAAGACAAGCTTTCACCTTAAGTTGAGACTGCTACCAAAATAGCAGGCGAGGCCTTCTAAATGAAAGTAATCGCACAAAGGGCCCTGAGTGACAGGCACACAATGGGCGCCCTGGTAATGTCCGGGTGTTCAAAGAGGCCCAGGTGGGCAGACGGGAATGGGCTTGTACCCAGGCGCTGCTACATCTCCCACTCCAATTCTCAGGGGATCCCAAGGCACGAATTAGCAGAGCCAGCCCCTGGAGTTTCTGCTTAAACCCTTTCTAAACCCCAACAAAAGTCTGATTACAGTTTAGTTGAGATGGTGAGACAGAGGAAGGAACTCAGAGATCGAGCGATTAGAATCGGCTTCCTCTCCTGCTTCCACCTTTTCACTGCGAATCCTGAGGATACCCTCTCATCCTTCAGTTTAGCAAGTCTGTAAACAAAATGCCCCCCTCCTGGTGACATCAAAGGCAAATGTAAGGGGAAAGTGTGGCCTGGGGCAGGGGCAGACAGTCCTGGGCTGACCTCCAAGGAGCTCAGTTCTGTTTCCTGGCAATAAAAAGGGAGAATTGAAGGTACACGAAGGACTTGTGTGAAGCCCCTGGCTGAACTTCGTTGTGCATGAGAAAGAAACGCCAGTGCGCGGGCAACTGGCAGACGTGGCCCCGAGTGGTTCGGCCTGCCAGACCCCTTCAGCTCTCACACTCCAAGCCGGCCCCTCACCTCTCCAGCAGGGGCCCCTCCGCGGCTCAGCCGGCCCCTCACCTCGCCAGCAGGGGCCCCTCCGCGGCTCCCTTGAGCTGCACTCCTACCTAGGATCTCTTTGTGGCTCGGTGGGTGGCCCCAGGGAAAGCTGGAACAATGAAAAGGCTCAGTTTCCCTCCCACAGAAGGGACCCTGCTCCCTCCGCCTGTGCCTGTTTCGGGAGCCTAATGAATCAGTGTTTGTAAAAGATGTGAGCATCAGATGAAAGGGTTGCGGAGGCCTGCTTGTTAGAGAGGACCAGTGTGCCAGCACCCCAGAGCACACCCCCACCCTTTGCCGGAACACCCCAGAGTAAGCCACAGCCAGATCACCGCTGCCAACAGTTGAGGCAACAGGGGGCCACGTGGCTGGACCAGTCCATCACTTGACAAACACACGGTGTGACAGAGGACTCCGTGCCTAAAAGGGCAAAGCGACAGAGAGTGGGTTGACTCCGTGGCCCCCTTGTGCTCAGCACCTGTGTTTGGGCAACGGCTCCCCCACCCAGGTCTCAAGTTCATGCTTGTCAGTGGGCAAAGATCCACAGGAGCTTCTGTGACCTGGAGGGTGGACACCTTAAGAGACTGTTTTCTGTTCTAGAACCTAACCTTATGGTGGGCAGGAGCATGGCTCAGCTGCAGCCCAGGGGCTCTGACTTGCCAGACCCAGAGGACAGGACCCAAAGCAATCAGATCCAGCTGGCAGGCCTACAAGATTCAGGTGAGTAGGCACAAACTAGCTGGAGCCAGCGACTACATGCTGTGCTCTGAATACTCTGCCCTACCCGCCATCCCTCCCCCTCTCCTCTCTCTCTCTCCCCTCCCCCTCCCTATCCTCCTCTTCCTCTCCCCTTCCCCCTTTCCTCTTCCTCTTACCCTCTCCTCCCAGCCCTCTCCTCTTCCTCTTACCCTCCCCTCCCAGCCCTCTCCTCTTCCTCTCTCCCTTCCACCCTCCTCCTCACCCCTATCCTCTCCTTCTCCCTCTCCCCGTCCCTCTCCCCACTCCTCTCTTCTTCCTCTCCCCTTCCCCCTCCCTATCCCTCTCTTCTCCCTCTCACCTTCCTCCTTCCCCCTCCCTCCTTTTTCCCTTCCCCCTTCCCCTTCCTATCCCTGCTCCTCCTCTCCCCCTCCCTCTCCCTCTCCCTCTTCCTCTCTCCCTCCCTTTTCCTCTAAACCCTCCAATACAACTCTTCTAGCTCCAGCCCTAAGTCTCTCTCACTGGCCTGTCTTTGTCACATGTCCCCAGACATCAGCTTGAACCTCAGAGGTGCTGGGTCACTGAAGGCCATAGCTATGGTTCCAGAACCAGGCCAGCCCTGCCAAAATCCCAAGGCCTGTCCTGGAAAAAGAAGCAGGTACAGTGGAAACTGAAATCACACCCCCACACACCCCCCCACACACATGTGCAGGCACACACATGCATATACTCACAAAACCAGACATACACAGGAACATCATCGCACACATACATCACACGCATACACAAGCACACACGCATATATGGGCACATGCTGGGCACATGCTGCTCATGGATGCAAGTTCATGCACACACATATAGACATACTCACACTTTAAACAACAATCACAGAACAGGCCCAGCTTCTTTGACAGTTGTCTGGTTTTCTGAGTAGCATACAAGATAGAATTTCACCTGTACCTGTCCACATGTTCGATCCAGACGCTAGCAATTGTCTTAGTTTGGTTTGGTCTTTTGAGACAAGATCTTAACTGTGTAGCCCCAGGTTAACGTTGAACTTGAGGTCATCCTCCTGCCTCAGCCTCTCCTGTGCCCCAGCAAGTTTTGAATCACCCGTGTGCTCACAGGCTCGCTGCCCGGGGATGAAGTCCTCATCTCCAGGGTGGAATGAGAAGGAAAAGCAAGCACCCAGCGGTGTGGAGTGACTCCACAGGTGCACTACAGATAGCCCCTTAGGAAGAATGAGTTCAAGAGGCAGGTGGCCTGAGGGGCAGGAGACAAGAACACGGGAGTTAGGGTCCCACCAGTCATGCCTCCCTAGCTGACACTAGAGGCCTGGGCATCGGGGTCTTGGCAAGCATGCCTGCACCAGCAACCCGGTTTTATTCCCAGCAGGCCCCAGTGTGAAGCTGAGGAACACAGGTCACTCACCAAACCAACCACGGAGATGCCGACTCAGCAGAGCCGTCCCCACCCTGGCTGTGAGGGCTCACCCTCACCCAACAGCAGCCCTGAGGCCCTGGCCAACCATCAATGTCACCAGCTCTATTCTAAAGGCTGCCTCTGGCTGCAGCTGCTTCCGCCACACAGAGGGTAAGGGTGGAGGGGGGCTCCGCATGGGGCTGGCTGCTGGCAAAGGTGCCCTGGTCAGGATGGGAGCTATCCAGCCAGAGGCACTTTGCTGGCCAGCTGCAGCCCAGGCCCTTTCTGAGGTCAAAGCCAGAAAAAAGCTTACTGAAAGAGAGCTCCTCTCTGTGACTAACCTCTAACCAATAGAAGCAGCTAGAGGCTAGAGTTGAACTAAAACAAGGGACCAGGACACAGGAGTCTGCAGTAAGTATGGATCTAGAAGCTTCAGGGCTAGGGTGTGGCTCAGTGGTAGAGCTCCTGTCTAGAATCCCCCAGTGAGGGGGTGGGGGCTTGGCTCAGTGGTAGAGCCCTGCCTAGAATTCCCAGGGAGGAGCTGAGAGGGAGTGAAGCTTGGTGCTGGAGACCCTGCCTAGCATATATGTAAGGCATTGGGTTTCATTTCCAGCACTAGATTGGGACCATGAGCTGGGGAAAGAACTCCCTCAGTGTTCCTGAGACCTTGGGTCCAGGGGCTCTAGTTCTGTTTTTCTGGGTGTGAGCCTGCAGTTAGAAGCCAGAGTGACCCCTGCCTCTCTGCAGCCATGTTTATTGCTAGATCTGTTTGAGAGCTCTGACCTTGGGTTATAGACCTTCTCATCTGCAGGGCCCATTCTTCTCTGTGTGTATGGAAGCATCCTTGTGCATGAGGTTGGGGGAGCTATCCCTGTCCCCAAGGGGTCACTCTAGTCAAACACTTCTTCCAGGGCTCTTAGTTTTAGGACACCCAGAAACAGAGTCATGGCAGTAGGTCTCTTTGAGAGGCAATCCTGGCACTTCTGGAACTGTGACAGCTATGTACTTCCAGACACCAGCTCTTAAGACTCCTGAACCCTGTACCTAAAGTGATGCTTTTGTATGCTTACAAACTCTTGGTGGCTGAGGACCTCAGTTTAGAGTTCTGGGATCCAGAGCAAAGAGCAGCTAAAGGCTCATGAGTGGCCATTGAGGGAACCAACCATGCCTATTCAGCAAAGTCTCCGCAAAATCTAAACCACATATATGCCTAGATCTCTATTTTTCCTCCAGGTACCAGTGATTGTGGTGGGACTAACCGGGCCAAGTTTAAAAGAAAGGACTTTGACTTTCTCCCCGCTGTGCTGTTTTGCTCAGGTATGAACATGTTTATGCCTGTAACTTCCATGTCCACAACTCTTTTTAGCCCTTCCCCTACCCCCAGCAGCTACCACCATGGGGAGGGACAAGCTCTTCCCAGAGCTACAAAGCATAAAAGGCCAGTCACTAGCCTCAGCTGTTCCCATGACCGACACTTGAGACCCGGACTTAGTTATTTTTTTATCCATTAAGTAATCCTACTGGAAGCCAGAGAGAAACGGAGCCCTACCTTGAGCAGGGGCCAGGAGGACTGTTGAGATAAAAGGTCATGCTAAGAGTGGCTGCAGGCTTTGCTGTTGTCCCAAGCCAGTTTCTGAATGGAATCAGGACTTGGAAGAATTGCTCAGGTATCTAAATTGGGCACTCGGCCACTATGCAGACCTTGGGGGAAGATCCTTGTTGAGAAAGACCTACAGGTACTCAGAGCACCTCTTAGCCCTGAGGTCTCCTTTCTCCATCTGACTCTTCATCCACCTAAGGCTCTTGTCCTATCTTCAGAATGAGATCTGCTGGCTGGAGTTCAGGTACGTTAATTACTGGTTGAAGAACCTGGAGATGCTCACAGCAGGTGTTCAGCAAAGGTGGCTTTCAGGTCATGCCTGCAGAAGGGTCAGAGATCTGAGGCTCTGGGGAAGATGGCTTAGTGTCCAGGAACTCCACAGTCAGGGCCTCTAAAATCCATCTGGAAAGGCTCCTCTTCTGGCGTTGTCTTCAACTGGATAGAGCCCCAAAGCAGCCCCAAACCAGCCCCAAAGCAGAGGCACATTGAAAGCGGTCTCCCCATACACACACACACACACACACACACACACACACACACACACATACGAGAATCCCAGGAATGGAAGCCTTTGTAGCATGTTCTCTATTCTACCCATGCATTACAGTATTGGGGCTGCCAGTTCCATAACACGTAACTATGTCTCTAAATTGCCAAACCCTTTAACTCAGAACTTCATTCATCTGGCACAGAGAAGGTAGCCATTTGTTGGATGGATGGATGGATGGATGGATGGATGGATGGATGGATGGATGGTGAGTATATAGAAGGAGGAGGGGGTGTATAGACAGATGGATGGCCAAAGGGATTGGTTGGTGGGTGAGTGAGTACATGAGTAGCTGGAGGGTGGCTGGATGGGTGGCTGGATGGGTAGATGGATGGTGGGTGGATGGATGGATGGGTGGATGGGTGAATCGATGGATAGTTGGATGGTGGATCGGTGGGTGAGTGGGTGAGTAGTAGATAGATTAATGTATGGGTGAGTGGACAGATAGATGGTGGTGGATAGGTAGTTACTTGAGTGCTGGATGTTTGGATGGCTATGGATAGATGGATGGAGAGATAGGTGGTTATGTGGTTAGTAGGTAAGTGAATGGATCAGTAGGTGCTGGTAGGTAGGTCAATGAATGGATAGAAGCAGACTTGTCTAGCCCATATGGGCTCTGAATACCAAGCAGCTAACCTTTCAACCAAACCATTGGAAGAGGAATCTTAGTCAACATATCCCTGCCTCAGTTTCCCTACTGAGTCTTACACCCTTTTCTCCTCCCATTGTATGAGTTGAGCCATTCCCTCTTGCAAAATAACCAAAGCATCCTATGTTGTCTGTCTCTCTTTCCCCACTGCCCTGTCCCACTGTCCTCAGGACAGGAACCAACCACATTTATAATACTTTTCTCACTTGTAGATTGGCGGTCAAGTCTCTCCCACAGCCTCAACCTGTGCCCCTGCTCACTCGGTTTATGCTTAGCATGACCAGGATGGAGTCTTCAGCCTTTCTCAAAAGTTTGAGACATACCCCTCTTCCCTCCTCCCACCTGCCCCACCAACAGCTGCATCCTCAGTCCTGTGACATTTTTGGAACATCTGGAGAGAGACACAGAGACTGAATCCCATGAGCCTAAGGTGTCAGTCAAGATCATTTCAAAGTGTTCCCAGAGCCCCGACCCCAGACCCCCAGCAGGTCCAGCCCCTATGGTGGAAAAGGGAAAAATAGGGGCTCAGGACCTGAGCCCAATCCTGAAGGGACCAAAGCTAGATCTGGTCTCCAGGCCAGGACATCCTCTACACAGCCTCACAACCCCAGCCCTGAGGTACCTCAAGGTAGTAGTTTGAGCCATAAGCAGGTATATTTAGAATTCCTGCCTCATGTCAAGGCATGTTACAGAGCCCTGTCTGATATTCTCTGCATGCATTTGTGCATGTGCACATGTATCTGCAAGATCATGTGCATATATGCATACATGCATGTAAGAGCCAGGGATCAACATTGGGTGACTCACCATAAAAAACTGGAGCCCACTGATTGGTTGTTTGGCCATCCATCCCCAGTGACCCTCCCTGCCTCCCCACACCCCACACTGGGATTACAAGCATGTGCTACTACTGCTGGCTTTTTAACATAGCTTTTGAGGGGATCAAGCTCAGGTCCTCCCGCCATTTCCCAAGCCCTCCCTTGTCTATTTTCCAACTGTAGCCAGCTGGCTTTGGCGTCAAGCAGGCTTTTCTGAATTACAGAGTATTTGTCCCCGGCAAGCTCAGCCTTAGGCCCCAGAAATAGGACACTGCTCAGTGCCCCTCCCTGAGGCCCCCTGGAATCTAAGGTATGTGGCCCTGGTCAGGGTCCTGAGGGTCCTGATACCCCATACACAGCCACAAAGCCTTCCAGCAGAGAGGCAAGACCCCACCTGCCTCCAAGAGCAATGGCCACTTGTGTTAGGAAAGCTTGAGGTCCTAAAAGGGTGGGTGGCCTCTCTGTCCAGCTGCTCTGAGCCTTAAGGGTAAGGGAGACTTCACAGAGTGACCACAGAATCATTTGCCCCCTGCCTGTCACTCGGTCTCAGAATGACAGGACAACACCAGTGAGCTGAAGAAAGACAACAGACAGCTGCCATCTCCCTGTTGTGAACTCGGGACCCCTAACAAGCTCCCTCTCAGTCCCCAGTCCTCCAGAAAGCAAGTTCTCACTGCCACCTCTGCCACCCAACGTTAAGTCTTGGGCTGAGACCCACAGTCCTCTCTGGCTAGCATCTGGGCAGTTGCATCAGATGAGGAAGGAGCACCAAGAGTTCCATGGGGCCCTCCCCAGGGCCTGGGCCATCTAGTCAAAGGTCAGATGATGCTGGGTTTGACATGCCAGGACCTGAAACACAGGAACTGGGAGAAACCCCCAGATGGCCAGAGCAGGATACGTAGGCTGAGCTCAGGGACGTAATGATCTCATCTGTGTCCCTGGCCTGGGGACCTGGATGTGTAAGGTAGATCCAGGCAACTCATGCAGGCCTCAAAGTCCCCTGAGCACTCTGGATCAGCCGAGCTCTTGAACATGGATCCAAAAGGAACTGAATGTCAGGTATCCACTGGGTCCCTGCTTCTCACACGCTGCTGGCCTTGTCTTCAGCAGAAGCCCCACCCCATGCTAGCCTCATCCTCTGTCTTGCCTCCTTCTGATCCTGAAACCTTCATGTCTCTACCATGGTCCCCACAGTTTATGAAATGGGCAAGTGAGGAGCCATATGTATAGCTCCAATTCATCCTAACTAATCTCAATTAAAATAGGAAACTCAAGACAGGAATATTCATGAACAAGCCTTTTATGGATTTCTGGAGACCTAGACACAAGTCAAAGCTCTACCTGTGAAAGCCAGAAAACAGAGCCAGGCTAATTGCCCACAGCGGGGGCACAGAAGGAAGAGTAGCAATGTCCACACCGTGAAGTGTTACTCAACCCTGAGAAGGAGCCTGCAGTGCACCGGGAGAAGATTTTTTTTTAATGTCTTCATGTTCAGAGAAAATTAAAAAATGGCAACAAGGCACTGGAAACGTGACTTGGTAGAGTACTTGCCTAACGTGCATGAGTGTTGTAAAGAATATTTAACAAATCCTGGTGAAGGGTTCCTTCTCACCCTAGACCGTTTATGCTCCCAGATAAAAGATGCACACACAGTCTTCTAGTTTAATAAGCCTTAAGCAGCACAATAGCTGGGCAGCTGCCTCCTCTCCATGCTGTTAGACTCTACCACCATCTATAACCCAAGTTACTGTTTGCTAGGCTTCATTTGGACGGCTCTTAGCTCAATTGGACAGCCCTCTGGGCTATGTTCTCTTGGCCCAGCGCCATGGCGACTATTCTTGCTTCTCTATCCCATATCTGTTCTCTCTTCCCTTCCTCCTGGTCTTTCACCCAGGAAACCCCTATGTTGGCTGCCAGCATCTGTATTTACCAATCAGTATTAACTGGGGGCAGGGTCCCTCAGGCTACGTGCAGACTTAAAATCTTAGAGGCTAGCACTTAGCATTACAATACACAGTAAAAGACAAACATCTCAGGGCATGAGAGTCCTGAGTTTGATTCCCAGCACCACATAAACTGGGTATGGCGGTTTGCACTTATAATCCCAGCGCTTGGTAGGTAGAGACAGGCAGATGAAGCAAAGTCTGGGCAGGGAGATGGCTCCGTGAATGAGAACACTTGCTGTGTAAATTTGAGGGCCTGAGTTTTATATAAATATAAAGGGCTGTGCATGGCTACACACACCTATTATTCTAGTGCCGTTGAGGGTGAGATCAGAAAGACTGCGGGCAGGGCAAGTTGGCTGCCAGCCTAGCTCCAGACTCAGTGAGAGATCCTGTCTCAAGGGAATAAAGCAGAGGAATAGAACAGAACACGTGTGAACACTGGCACTTGCGCTCACACACATGAGCACATGTACACATGCATGCACAAGTTCAAGGTCATCCTCATCTACTTAGAGAAATCTGAGGTCAGTCTAGACTACATAAGACTCTGTCTCCAAAAAAGAAAAAAAGAGAGAGAGCGAACGAGCGAGCGAGAGAGAGAGCAGGGGCACACCCTTTAAGGGGACACAGGATTGTAAACGTGGGTGGTTCTGTAAACTGTGGCAGGGCAAGTGAGTACTATAAGCTCATCCCCCCTGAACCTAGTATATACACGTACTGTCATATATATACATGTCAAAGCATATGCATTAAGTATGTATGAGCAGAATTTAACAGTTAAGAATACTGTCTGCTCTTCCAGAGGACCCAGGTTCCAGGAACCCACAAAGCGACTTGCAACAGTTTATAATTCCAGTTCCAGGGGATCTGATCCCCCGCAAAACACACACACACACACACACACACACACACAATGGCTTCTGTGGACATCGTGCAGACATGTGGTGCACATACATATATCAGGCAAAACACCTTGTGATGCCTATTCCTGATTGTCAACTTAACTACCTCTGGAATAAACTACAATCCAGAAATAGAGGGCACACCTGTGATCCAGATATTGAGGCTGAAAGACACAGGCTTCTGACCTGGATCGTGACATGAGATGACACACGATTTTGATCCAGATCTCAAGGAAAAATGCTTAGGCCCAAGCAAGGTAGGCAAGCAGATTTCTGAGTTCAAGGCCAGCCTGGGACAAAGCAAATTCCAAATCCAGGCGTGGTGGTTCACACCTTTAATCTGGGCCATACCTTCTGCTGGAGGCCTACATAAGGATATTGGAAGAAGCAAGACTCACTCCTCCCCTGCTCGCACTTACTTGCCAGCACATCTGTTGGAACCTACTTCTACAGAAGACCAGCTGAAACAACTAGCCTCATGGGACTGAGCAACAACTAGATTCTTGGAGTTCCCATTCACAGCTGCCCATTGTTAGGTTAGTTGGACTGCAGGCTGTACGTCATCACAGTAAATTCTCTTAAGACATACCCATATAGAGACATTCCATAAGCACTGTGACTCTAGAGCACCCTAATACACACCTAGACACATACAGTAAAAATAAATTTTCTTTTAGGAAAAGTATATGATGATTGCTATACATCAATTTTAAGTCAATAAGTCTGCTCTTGAAAGGGACGTGCTTCTGAGATAACGGGTAAAGATAGAGATAGTCTTTACTGCCACAGCTCAAATAGACAAATAAACCCAGGCCAACAGGAGTGGACGGTGAGGGTGGGACATTGGCATAGCACTGTGCAGTGGTAAGACTTCTCAGTTACTGAAGCTGGGAGCTGGTTCGGTGGGTTAAGCCCTTGCTAAGCAAGTGTGAGGATGTGAGTTCAGATGTCCAGCAGACAAGTAAATGCCAGGTAGGTGTGGCAACCTGCCTGTAACCCCAGAACCCGAGAGGAGAAGATGGGGAACCCCCCAGGACAAGCTAGCTAGCCAGACTAGCTAAATCCATAATTTCTAAGTCCAGCTGAGAACCCCTACCCAAAGCATCAAACTCCAGCTTCGATGCATACACATAAACACATGCATGTACATGTACATGCACATGTACACACACATGCAAAATAATCCATACCACACAATTGCACAGAGCATACTGTCCAGTACTTCATTTGAAACTGATAGGCCCTCCCTCCCTGGGCTTGTATAACTATTTCAAAATAATTTTAGAAAGCTTTTAATACATTTATTTATTCATTCATTTGCATTTGTGTGTATATGTGTGCACATGTGCACAGGTAGTAGACTCGCTGTGTGTGTGCGGAACTAGAGACTTTCCGTAGTCAGTTCTTTCCTTCCATCTCAAACTCGGTTCATCTGGTCTGGGCTCAAGTTCAGTCACCTCACTGGCCCACAAATAAAATGTATTTAAAATTAATAAGTCAGATATAAAAAGCCTAGAAAGCACCGGGCAGGGTTTTCTATAATTTCTACATAAAAAGACAAAAACCTTTTGTTTGACACAAAATTTGAGGGCATAATAGATGTGTAACAAAATGAGCAAGTACTTTCACATTATATGATAGTCAAAGGGTTAATGGCTCCTGATATATAAATAGGCCCTACAAATAAAGAAAAGGGCATTAAAAGAACAGAATGAGCCAGAGAAACGAAGAAATGACAGAAAGAGGAAATGCCAACAGTCTTTAATCATACAAAACATGCTCAGAAAATAGCCCATGGAAAAATTTAAAACTGAAGCATTTTGTCATTGAAAATGTGAATAAAAATGAATATTTTGGTGTTAAAATAAAAAACCTTTTAAGTGTGGTTCAGAGCACCAACTAAGTGATTTCGTTTTTAATTATAATTTTTATGAAAACTTAGTATGTTCAAGTATTTCCCAGACTGGGATGCTTAGCAGTATAGCACTACTGGGGGCAGTGAGGGGCTGGGGCGTGGCTCAGTGGTAGAGCCTTTGCCTAGGATCCCCCAGTGAGGGGCTGTGTGTGTGTGTGTGTCTCAGTGTAATTTTTTTTTTTTTTCGAGACAGGGTTTCTCTGTATAGCCCTGGCTGTCCTGGAACTCACTTTGTAGAACAGGCTGGCCTCGAACCCAGAAATCCGCCTGCCTCTGCCTCCCAAGTGCTGGGATTAGATTTTTAAATTTTAACGGCAAATGGCAGTATAGTATATTCAATCCAATAAATATATGACTAAGCTTAGCATCATCTGTTTCTTTTTCGCTTTTTTATGTGAACGTGAGACAGTTTATGCCAGCTATCAATCTGCTCATTTTTAAGGATTATTTATTCATTTATTGGTATGCACATGTATGCATACCTGTTTGTGTGGGTGTCTGCACATGTGCCTGCATGTATGGAAGGCAGTTGTTGACTTCTAGTGTCTTACTTCGTTTCTCATCGTTTTGTTGTTGTTGTTGTTTGTTTGTTTTGTTTTGTTTTGTTTTTTGAGACAGGGTTTCTTTGAATAGCCCTGGCTGTCCTGGAACTCACTTTGTAGACCAAGCTGGCCTCGAACTCAGAAATCCGCCTGCCTCTGCCTCCTGAGTGCTGGGATTAAAGGCATGCACCACCACGCCCGGCTTCTCATCATTTTTTGAAACAGGATCTCTCAGCAAACCTGGAGAGAATCTGTAAGCTGGTCAGTAATCTCAGAAATCTACCAGTCTCCCAAGCATGAGGCTACAAAGCCATGCCCTGACACCCAGACTTTTATATGGGTGCTAGCACTTTACCCACCAAGTCATCTTCCCAGACCTCATGCATCTGTCAATGTAAGCCATTCTCTCCTTCCCCCCAATCCTTCCTCTCCCTCTTGGGAAGAAAATCTAGCTTTGGGGGGGCTGGATGTTGAGCGAAATTTCCAAGCTTCGAACCTAGCTGCCCATCCATGCTTCTTCATTATCCTGCAAGGGAGGGGACAGGTCTCCTGGTCTCCTAACATCACTCAGAAGGAAGTGGGTCTCCAAGTAATGGCCTTGACAAGTTAAAAGCTTGAGTCACCTAGGCTTGGCCTGTTCCTGAGGAAAGCACATTGCCCTCCATCCCTCTTGTCCTCTGAGGGGTGGCCCCTGGGGCCTCCCAGGAGAGATGACCAGATTGGTTATTTCACTGGACTCACAATCACATCCAAAGTAAACAAGCAAACCTCTTGCCTAGAGTTTCTGATTTTCCCAGACTCAGGGCCCAGATCCTCCGAGCAAACTTAGTATCCAGAGCCCGGTAGAAGGTGACCAACCTGGGGTCTCCAGTCTTCAGTGGCCATTCCACAACCCAGAAGACACTGAGGCCATGCCTCTAACCAAGCCCAGCAGAGCCCTTTTAATTTGTGATGACATCACCTAGCCATGTCTGGAGAAAAGTCCCTGCTCACAGGAAGGTGACATTTGTGGTAATCCCAGAATAGTCCCTAGAGCTGTTCTCCACCCTGAACCTCCTGGAAGCCACGCCTATGAGGACAGAAATCTCCAAACCCCAGAGCCTTTGGTGCTCCCGTGGGAGCATGAAGAAACTTCCAGAAGAGCCATTAAGTCATAGCATCTAGGATCCTGTGAGAAACATTTGCACAGGGAAAGAAGGAATTGAAAAAGAAAACCCTAATGGATTGGGAGGTGGTGATTTTTCCCTAGAGCTTCAGAGGGAACCAATCCCAGGACACTTTAGTGAGATGTTCATCCTCCAATGAAAGAGGCTTAGTTCCTGTCACTTGTAGTCCTGCTTATAACAGCCGAGGAAAACCTACATGGTCATCACAAAGCACTGGCCTGTATAGGACGGACCCCAACCACTACGGTCTATATCCAAGCCGGGGAGAAACTATTATTACTGTTGCTGAGAGACCCTGAGCCAAGAACTCAGGATCTGTCTAAGGTCCCAGCTGCCCAGAATAGGGACATTATAAAGGGACCTTGGGCAAGGAGCTCCGTGTCTTTATGCCTTAGATTCTGTGTTCACTGAATACTCTGGTTCTTGTGCCACACTCATGGGATGTTCAAGGGTCAGAGTTTGTAGAGAACTGCCCGGGACAGATCATGGTAGGCTTGGAAGGCAGAGAAGCTGAGATTGGCCTGTACGACCAGGGCTCGGCTGCTCAGCAGAGTCCCTTGCAAGTCTCCTCAAGAGTCAACGGCTTTTGTATGGCCATGAGGCAAGGACTAGCTGTCCATTACTCCCTCCTTGCTTGGCTGACCCTACCCTGCATATGGAAAGCAAGGCCCAGGCTGGCTTAGGATGGCACTGCTGGAACCACATTCTCCCCCGCCATCCTTCACTGTGGGGGAGGAACGCAGGGAAGATGCAGGAGACACGGATAAGAGAACAGGACATGAGCCCTATATGAGTCCCTCTCTGAGGGCCTTCGGTGTTCCCTTCCAGCCAAGCTTTTGCTCTGAGTGCATACAAGCTGGGCTCAGAGCCCTATTCAGTGATGGGAAGTGTTTGCAGATTTCCAGGACCACACTCATGTGGATGTCTCTAAGAGTATATACTTGATATCCAAGAGGGGGATGCCTCCACCAGATCCACAGAGGTATGTGGTACCCAGTGCCAGGATGGTCTCAGCTCTGGGCTGGCACTTTTGGGCCATTGCCTTTCCTACCTGCTGTTGTCCATCCATCCAAGGAGTTGCCAGAGCCATGGAAGAAGTGCAGACATAAGGCACACATGTGCAGACATACCTGTGTGACACTCCAGGACCCAGAAAAAGCCATCTTTAATTAAAGCAAGCCTATAAGTTAGGTACCATGCTCACACACTTAGGGAGCTGTCCTTGGGTGTCAGATATGCTCTAAACAGAGTTCTTCTTCTTCTTCTTCTTCTTCTTCTTCTTCTTCTTCTTCTTCTTCTTCTTCTTCTTCTTCTTCTTCTTTTGGTTTTTTGAGACAGGGTTTTTCTGTATAGCCCTGGCTGTCCTGGAACTCACTTTGTAGACCAGGCTGGCCTCAAACTCAGAAATCCACCTGCCTCTGCCTCCCGAGTGCTGGGATTAAAGGCATGCGCCACCATGCCCGGCTCTAAACAGAGTTCTTATATGCTAGGGGGTGTGGTGGATAGCTCAGTGGTAGAGCTCTTGACTAGCATGTATAAACAGAGTTCTTATACATGCTAGTCAAGAGCTCTACCACTGAGCTATCCACCACACCCCCTAGCCATCCAAGACTCTCTCTCTCTCTCTCTCTCTCTCTCTCTCTCTCTCTCCCCCCTTCCCTGTGTGTGTGTGTGTGTGTGTGTGTGTGTGTGTGTGAAAATGCCAGAGGTCAATGTAGGGTCACTTCCTTATTTCCAGATGAATTGTCTTGTCTCTGCTCTGTGCTCCAGTACTGGGATTGTAGGCATACACATCCAAACCCGACTTTTACATTAGTTTTAGGGATCCAAACTCATGTCCTCATGTCTGTGTGGCATGTACTCTACTGATGGAGCCATCTCCCCAGACCCTTCAAGCAGTTTTTACATACAAACCCATGCCCACAGTAGATGTGCGAGAGAGGTCTGGCAATCACCCTGGGCCCTAGGTAAACAGAAGTATCAAAAAATAAGGACAAAGTCTCCAAGGCCACATAGGCTGCAGACAGAATTGCTAGCACCTGACCCTACATCAGGCTGCTCATTATTTAAATTAAACAAATTCACCTTACGGTTTGTCGTTTTGTTTTGAATTAGTCCTGAAAGGTACAGGCCTAGGCTGAGAAGATTCACTGCCTGTGGGGCTGCAGATGCCCAGTGGGGACAGGCATGTGATCACAGGGGCCTCTGGTTCAGCCCAGCTCTGCTCCTCAGACCCCACACAGGGCCCTGGCTTCTTCACAGAGAAATCTTAGTCTGACGTGAGTCTACCATAATTCTTTCATCTACCTAGCACTGTTTTCTAGTCTATGAAACAGGCAAATCTGCACCCCCTCAGAGGCTCTCACGTGAAAGCTTCACAGAGGAAGCAGCTCAGTCGATAAAGTGCTTGCTGAGCAAGCCTAAGGATCTGAGTTCAATCCCCAGAACCCACATAAAAATGCCTGGTAGGGTGGTGTACCCTTTCGACCCCATCTCCGAGATGGTGGAGGCAGAGGAATCTCTGGGGCTCACTGGTCAACTTTGCTACCTTGATCAGCAAGTTCTGGACCAATGAGAGACTCTGTTTCAAAGAACGTTAATTGGTGCCTAAGGAATGACACCTGAGGTTGTCAGGCCTCCACACGCATGAATGAGTACACCCAAACACAGGCACACAAAGCTCATATACAAGCTTCATTGAGAACTTCAGCTAGACTCTGGGAACAGATACAGATATGCCATCACCTGAACCTCAGTTTCCCCAAATTCGAGTAAAGATAACAAGGAAGCTAACGGTGCAGGCTGATATTTTAAGCCCTGCTCCTGTCCCATCTCCGGCAGAGACAACCAAAATAGCTTCTTAATGGAGAAGCGAGGCCGGGTCGACCATCCTTTTGGTTGGAGACAAAACCTTTCCCGTGGGGGCTCCGGGGAAAGAACCCACTCCTTACCTCCTCCCACACCCCATGGGCAGCCGCAGGGACATGTCCTGGCCACCCGCCAGCTCCCAGACATGCCTGTGGTGATTCCTGGAGCCCAGCCAGATGCTGTCACACGCCCCAGGGGCCCCTCAGCATTCTTGGCTTTTATTTCCGATGACGTGGGATGCCCTGGGAAGGAGGGGAGTCTGCAGGGAGGGGGAGGCTCTGGGGAGTCTCTTGCAATGACAAGACCTGGGGGCTCCCATACCTGCACCAAGAGGCCCAGCCCACATACGACTGCTGATTGCCGATAGGGAAGTCAATACTAGTGGCAAAGAGACAAGAGGGAGGGCAAGCACTGCGTGCCACTCTGCACACACGTGATAAGGCACCGGCTGGGTGTAGAGAAAGGAGATGGGCCCAGTGCCAACTCATAGGGGCCCAGTGGTTGGCAGGGACAGGGGGACCGAAAGATGATGTCCATGAGCTGCAGGCCAGCTGGACACAGCTGCTGGCAGAGTCACCAGGAGGCTTCTTACCGCACCAACATGAAGGTGGTTCTCTTCATCCCTGGCTGCCCCAGCTGGTCAATGGTGACCCTTAAAGGCCCGGCAGGGTCCAACATACCCTGCAGGGCCTCTCTTCAGCACTTTGGTTAAAGACAGGAACAACTATGCCCTATTTATATCCCTGGCTTTGCCACCCAAGGCCTATGTCCCCATAGCCTATGAAAGAATTCCACTCCTATCTGTTTACACCTAAACTAAATGTTTCCTTAGCTCCAGCCTGCTTGCTGGCAGTGAACTTGGGACTTGGGCACCTGTGAGCACAGGTCCAGCTGCTGGAGTGGGCCCTCCCCCTTGGCCACCAGGGAGGGCCTGGCCTGGGCCATCCCTAGGTAGTGGGCAGAAGCAGGGCTGTGCAAATGACCACCCCCCACTGCCGTCATGGTCCCATGACTTCCTTTAGGTTTTCTATATCTATTTTTCTCTCCTATGGGTAACCCCATGCCTAACAGGACCAAGTCCTGGGAAAGGGTGTTTAGGTAGATCTTCAATACACAGCCAATCCACTCTCTTTGGTCACAGATCCTCTCCCAATTAGAGCTTTGGCCTTTCTGCTCCTTCAAAATAGGCTCTCTCCTGCTCTGCCCACTGCCATAGACCACTCTGGGAACCCCAAATCAGTGGGATGAAAACACAAGCTTTGACTCCAGAGGCTCATGGGGGAGGGGCAAAATGAGATCTTCCAGTTCCCTGAATCCTTTGCCCTTGGCAGGTGGGATTTGGAGAATAGGATATTCAAAGCTCTTTGGAAGAATAAAAACCAAGCCCCTTCCCTTGGATGGGGACCAACCCTCAGCTGTCACACCAGGCTCAGGGCTTTCCCACAGAAGACACATACGGAAGAAGGGACCAAGAACTGAAGCCTTGGGATAAGGGGGCCGACAAGCACTTTCCACGAGGATCTTACCCAGGGTCAGTCTCCGCTGCGTATTTCCTTAAAGGTGTCCCTGAACTCTGGCCTTTCCAGTGGCCCCAAGCCTCTGGGCTTAGACATTCTTCTCAGAAGCTCACCAACAAGCCTTGAGATGACCAGAGGAGCTGGACTTGAAGCAAGAGCCAGAACATTGATAAGATGAGGAGCCTGCCCAGGGCCATAGAAGATGCTCAAGTGGGATGATCTCAGATGAAGCTAGCCAGCCCTGATGTCCTCTCTTGCCTCTTATTCCAGCCTGGGGCCTCTAGAAGGATTTAGAAAGGCCTGGGAGACCCAGGCAGATACAGGAGATTCTAGAGCTGTCCCATGGCCACAAGTGCTAGTTACCTCCCTGGGCCCTTGCTACAAGCCCCGAGTGAGCACCTTGAACCCACTTAGTAGACAGAGAGACTTGGGGACAATGAGCTCATTGTACAGCACATCGCTAGTGGCAATGTGAGACCACACAGCAGCTGGGTAACTCTCCAGATCGCTCTCAGAAGATCTACAAGTAGTTCTGCGGGCAGGACACACAGGCAGACACCCCCGATAGTCAGAGCCATTGGCTGGGCTCCTAATGCTGACATATCCCCAGCACGGGCAGCTTCTGCTCTGTCCTCAGTGGTGAGTCAGTCCCTCGATGCACTAGAGACTACCCTGGGTCTACGGGTCCACCTGACACCCCAGCCCAGGGCCTGTGCCCCCATGCAGAGCTGCAGAGAGGTTATGACTGAACCTTCACACAGCTCCTTCTGGGGCAGGGCTCTGTCTGCAGTCCTCAGGCACCGCTCAGCCCTGTGGAAAGGAGAGGAAAAACAAGAGAGGAAGGAAAGGCAGAGGAAGAGGCAGGAAAAAGAGGACAGAAGAGGAGAGAGAAAAAAGAACAGTAAAGAGAGATGGAGAGGAGGAGGAAGAGGGATGATGGGAGGGAAAAAAATAGAGGAGGAAGGAGGTGAAACGGAGAGAGAAGGAGAGGGGGAGAAGGGGAAGAATTTGGAACGAGGAGGCAAGAGGGGAAAAGGCAGAAGGAAGGCAGAAAGACTGGCTGCTAGTTGTGGTCCCCAGTCCCAGTGGACACATCTAGAATATACTCCCAACCAAAGGCTCAGAGAACATGGAAAAAGAGAAGGAAAGATGGTAAGAGCCAGAGGAGCGGGGAGTTTGCTGTGGGGTCCTGTCTCCTAGGAACTAATCAGGAGGTACTCCTAGTCTTACCAACCATGAGCTGAGCAAGGGTGACAATGAATATGCCAAACAGGACAGGGAAAAGCCTTTGAGATCTCAGCCCTAAGAAAGAACGACGGTCAACTGAGGAAAGCTGAGCGGGAGAGGTGGTCTTCCCTAAGGAAGAGCACACCAATTGGTTGTCTAGTGCCAAATGGTCAGCACTGAACATATGCATGCAAGTAGCATTATATGGACTCAGCAGGTTATATTTAGGCAAATATATGTATATAATATATACATACATATATGTATACTATATGTATATGTGTGTATATATATATGTGTATATATATATATATATATATATATATATATATATATATATATATATGCATGCATGCTATCACAGTGAAAAAGGAGCCCATGAATTTGACGGAGAGTACTGAGGGGTATGTAGGAGAGTTTGGCAGGAGGAAAAGAAAAAAGTTACAATTAAATTAAAATCTCAAAAATAAATAAACAAAAAAGAAAGTCTGGCTACTGGCCACAGTCCCATAGAAGGACTGATCCCTTTGGGGCAGGTCAAGGGAGTTGGTTGCCTAGCAACAGCAGAAAATATGAGGTCACCAGGCAGAAGGTACAATTCTTGGGACACAGCCCAGGTGAAGGCAAAGAAGTCCCAGCCTTCTCTCTCCCTCTGATAGAACTGCTATGGGCTAGCCTCAGTAAGGCCCAGCACCTCCTGTTGGCCAGCTTCAAAAGAACAGGGCTGCTGCTGGCAACCCTCCATGGGAAGAACAGGTGGAAAGTGCGTCTGTCAGAGCCCACAGCAGAACAGGGCCAGTTCCCCTCCATCTACATCCAGACACTCTTCGAAAGGTCAAATGTAACCCCAGAATGTTACCTGAGCCAGCTCATCTCTTCCGCTGCCTAGTGCAGAGATCTAGCCCTGCTGGGCACCGTGAACCCCACAGGACTCCACAGGGTCTACCCTATACCCCTACTGCAGGTAACAGGAACTGCTGGCTATGCCCACCTCATTGAAAACTAGATTCCCCAACCCTGCTCCTCTGGGCCAGCTGGTTCCCATGGGGCTCTGAAGAGAGATAGCAACTCCTCCGTTGATGACTGTGATGAAGCAAAGCACCATGGGACAAGGCCAGGGCTATAGCTGTGGAGTTAGGCGGAGCTTGGGTTAGTCCTGGCATCCTTTCTGAGTGACTCTAAGGATCTCGTGGTCCAGGGATGGAATGCTAACCACTTCCCCTATGAGACAAAAATGGGAGGATGTCCTCAAGCCTAGGAATCTATAGTGTAGTCACAGGGCCCCTCTCTCTTTGGTCTTTGAGCATCCTTGAGGGGGTGAAGATCTATGCCAGTTCTTGTGATTCTGAGCTTAGGGACGGGGCACCTGGCTCGCCACTGAAAGCTTAGTCATCGGGTCTGCCACCGCTCCTTGAAAAGGAAGAAGCACTGTGTCCTGTTTAGTGGGTGAAGCAGAAGTGCTCAGAGATGTAGGACAGAGTCGGAATTCAAACCCAGGTCTCCAGACTCCAAGGCTAGGATGTGAAACATGGGAAGGAGCGGTGCACAGAGTAACAGTGGTGAGCGGGGGCACAGAGAACATGCCATAGCCTCATTCCTATTCTGCCCTGCCTCTCAAGCAGCCGGATTAACTGAGGTGACAGGCACAGCATTCCCAAGCCCAGCACACATCTGTTCGCGAGTGAATGTTCTGTTGGGTACTGGGGTGGGTGTTCTGGGACCTTGAAAGCCCCCAGTTGGAACTCTTATCTGTGACCCCATAGTCCATTGGGGCAATACAAGAGTAAGTAGATAACCCCATATAGAAGGTCTAGACTGTAAGATTGGAGAAGGGACACAATATGTGAGAGATGGAATGCTTCAGGGACAGCTTGATCCAGGAGCTACCATCAGAACGATATTTTAAAAACCAAGTAGGAGAAAAGGACTCACAGGTGGAGAGGACAGTAAGATTATGGCATCTAAAGACACACAGTCACCTCGAGCACAGAAAGGCTGGGTGCTCTGGGGCCCCGTGTGCCCGGCATCTAAAAAACGCACAGTCGCCTCAAGCATAGAAAGGCTGGGCACTCAGCTCAGGAGCCCCGCGTGCCCGGCAGAGCGGCTGAGGCTGAGGGTGACGAGGACAGGACTCTACTGTCCTGGGTGGACTCCCAGCTCGCCCTGCTGCTCCATGGCCCTAAACGTGGGGACCGGAGGTGACACTGGGCAACCTCCTGCCCAGCAAGGGCAAAGCTCCTTGGCCAAAACACCAGGCACTTCCTGGCTTGGCTCCGTGTCTGGGGGTTGGGGGGGGGGAGTCCGGGGGCGACATTCCAGCTGCCATTCCAGCTCCTCCTCGACAATTTGTCCATTTCCTGCCTTGGCTGCAAATCCCAACCATTTCCTTCTCGGCCGCCTCCGGCCTCTGCCCGCTGCCTGGCCCTGCGCTGACCCTGAGGGACAGAGGACCGTCTTGTCCTGCCAGCTCTGACTTTGGAAGCAGCACTGCCCTCAACCCAGCGTCTGCCAAGAAGCCCTAGGGGTGGGGTGGGGGCTGGAGAGAAGTGTGAGCCACTATGGAGGAAAGCCCCGACCTCCAGGCTCCCCGGGTCACTCCCCTGCCACTAACCCAGCTCTAGTTGGCATATCGTATTTATAAAATCTGCTGTGCACATCTAAGAATCTGTGCTAGTGTTAGGTGAGGATTGGCATCTGGCAACCACAACCCTCAGTGGACAGAATGCTATGTGGAGCCTTCTTGGCCTGTGGACCCCATGTCCAACACGGAAGGCTCAGCCTGAGTCTACAATGCTGGGGAGAACTTTCCAGATGGATAGATGTGGTAGGTCCTCAGAGCCCAGGGGAAAGTAGGAGATAGCTGTTCCCGGAGGAACACAGGAGCCTGGAAGTGCCCTACAAGGGTCATCTTTAACACCCTAAACCTGGGCCAGAACCCCAAGCATTTTTTTTTTTTTTTTTTGGTTTTTCAAGACAGGGTTTCTCTGTGTAGCCCTGGCTGTCCTGGAACTCACTTTGTAGACCAGGCTGGCCTTGAACTCAGAAATCCGCCTGCCTCTGCCTCCCGAGTGCTGGGATTAAAGGTGTGCACCACCACGCCCGGCCCAAGCATTCTTGATAGCAGAAGCATCCTCCGCTGAGCTCCTGGGGCCTGATAAATAATATGATGAGACTGAGAACACATGCACACACCCTACATTGTAACCCTGACACAACAAGGTCCTGGAAGCTCCTGGGGATGAGGGGTTACCCTCATGCTGGCATTTACACAGAGAGCCCTTAAAAAAAATGCCATTGCCCGACATGGTAAGAGTGACACTCGCCTCCATGCGCCCCGCCAGTGCTTTTTGCTGTGGTAAAACATCCTAATCCAGGGACGCCAGGATTCTTCCTCAAGCGGTACAAAGAAGATCCTCTGAGATGCAGCAAGATCCCTGACCACTGAAGGTCCCAGGGAACATGAGGCCAGAGGTCACCCTGAGAGCCACCCCCAAGGCATTGATCAGGCCCTGTTCTTCCTGACCCGTGTGTTTGGAGCTCGGACAGTGCCCTTTAGGTTGGAGGCATGAACCTCCAGGAAAGCAGAGAACATCCCGCTGTAGGGGAGCCAGGAGAACACAGGGCGAAATGTTGGTGACATTCACATATAAAGGATGTGTTCATCATGCCCACTCCAGGCTGGGCAGCCTCCAATAAGAGCTAGAAAGATTTTTTCCATGCTGGGCCAGTGTCTGGTTAATGAAAAGTATCAAAGCTGAGCCGGCAGCTATGAGCTTTGGTGTAAGAGCTGCGAAGTGATTTAAAGGCAGGAGCACCCATGCCAGGCTTATTTGGGAAATGCCTCCACAGTTGAAAGGGTTAATATGTCACTGGAGGTTCTTCACAGCCTCACCAGCCCCCAACCCCCAGCACCACTCCCCAAAGCAGAATCCTGAGAAAATCTCATTTCATAGTTTCCCAGAAGGCCAGGTGCATGGCAGCTGCGACATGCATGGAGGGAGCAATTTCGAGTGAAATGGAGACCAGGCCCAGGCCGGCTGCTGAGTCCAGGGTGACTCAGGTCCCCTGGAGCCAGGGAGAGCTCCATGGTCTCTCCCTATAACCTCTGCCTAACACTACGTAAGAGCATCATCCATATAGGGCCACGGCCAGATACAAACCTAAGAGTGCAGGTCCAAAGCCCAGAGCAGCATCTGCACAGATAGAGCAGACATTCTAAGAAAACTGGGTTTTAGTTTGTAGCACTGTGAAGGGAGCCCAGGGACTCCCACATTCTGGGCAGGTGTTCTATACCTGAAGCATGCCTTTAGCCCCTCAGTGGGGGATTCTAGGCAGGGAAGGGCTCTACCACTGAGCCACACCTCAGCCCCTCACTGGGGGATTCTAGGCATGTGCTCTACTGTTAAGCTGTCTTCAGTCCTCTTTTTACTTTTTAAGACAAGGTCTCCATAAGTTACCCCCACTGGCCTTGAACACACTCGGTAGGTCTTGAATTTATGATCTACTTACCTAAAGCTCCTTCCAAGTACCCGAGATTACAGACATGCAGCGCCAAGCTTGGCTAGGAAAACTTAAAGTCTAATTTGGTGCCAGCGAGATGGATCAGCAGGTAAAGTCACTTGCTGCATAAACCAGATGACCTGAACTCAATCCCCAGAACCCACAGTGGAGAGAACCAGCTCTTGAAAGTTGCCCTCTGACCTCCAAATATATGTTGTCACACACACACACACACACACACAGAAACACACGCACAGAAACACACACCACCACCACCAACAACAACAACAATAATGATAGCGATTAATAATAAAAAATAATAGTAATACATAAACCCTGCTTTTTATTTAAATATTCAAATACTATTTCTGTACCAAGTCTGGATCCCAGTGAAATAGCCAGCCTTCAGAGTGTCTTCCCATTCATTCATACCATCGAATCCTTTCGGCCCAGCTTCACCCCAACCTGCTGTAGGAAATGAGCCTAAAGACTTAGACGTGCGTGGGGTGGGGCTTATGATGTTACATCTCCTGCTGAACTGCACATGGGGGATTATGTTAGAAAGTCTGATTCTGGAAGTCTCACAACTTAACTAAGAGCCTGCCACACATCCAACTCCGCCAAATGGGCACGATCCTTTCTCATGTCAATCGAAGTCACAGAAGTCTGCACAGGGATGGGTTTTCTCTGAAACTGTGGCGACAGAGCCAGCAACCAGCCAATAGCCCAGCTGGAAGAGCCACTGGGTCCCCTCCCTCACCCATGCTTGTTGCAGAGCAGATGTGGCCAAGGACGTGGGCTATGGTGGTCCTGACTCTGTCCATGTTCAGCAAAGCTCCCTTGAGTCGCCCCCGCCCCCAAGTCCAGATCAGGCTGGAGCCCGTGTGGCACTCAGCCCAAGTTGTCTAGTGATCCGCGGCCTCACCCATCTGCATACGCAGAAAGAATAAAGCGGCTGAGCCCACGGCCATCACAGGCATCTGTCGGCCTCCCGGGGCCTCCGGGGCTGCTGGTTGGTAGCAAACACTACTCTCCTCTAATAAAACAAATCATCCGAGGCTGTGGAAGCCACAAGAGGAAACAGCTGTGCACTGCTGGCTGCGAACACGTGTTTCGACACCCATCTCAGCTCGCCCGCCTCACTCCTGTGGAATTCTGGATGCCTGGCTGCTTTTCTGAGTGCTCTGGACGGTCACGCATGCACACTGTCAGTTCAATAGGCTGCTCCCCGGGCACCAACTGTATACAAGACACTGTCACCAACTCATAACCATCACATCCTCATGGTCCCTCCTCCTCCACCACCTCCTGATGACCATTCGTCACAGCCGTCACCCCTCCCGTCTACAACTTCCCACGGCTGCCAACTCACAACCATACCGTGACAGACACTCCTCACAACGAGCACAGCATCAGAACCATCACTTCCTCGTGACGTCCCCACAACTGCCACCTCTCCATATGTGCCATCCCCACCACCATCTCTCACTGTGCCACCATCCCTGTCACACCACCGTCATGCCCATGGACCTGTTCATAGTATAAGAAGTTATGAGTTGTGAGTTGTATAGGGTAGCTCTGACACCAAGCCACCTCTAGACCCCTCCCTCCCGTCAGCCTTTCCCCTCCCCCTGGATCCCGTTGCCCATGGCCTAGCTGGGGGCTTCCTCCTCTGGTGCTCATACCGGGACATTAAATGTACAACCAAGCCTCATGTATGGGGAGGTTCCTCCTTTCTGGTGACCCCAAAGATGCATGGTAATGGCTTAACCGAGTATCTGTCAGGCTTCCTAGAGTCAGTTCAGGCTTTCCCCACGCGTGGAGCTCCTCCTGGTTGGTGGTCATGTAATCTCAAAGGAGTCCCAGCATGACTGCAGCCTGTAGGGATGGCTAGAATCATTAAGATGTGTACAGTCTGTGTAACAAGCATTCTTGTCAGTCTTGGGAAGTGAGTACTCATGAGGGTCTGAAACAGCTTACCCTAAAAGTCAGTGTTCTGCAGCGCCCTGTGATATAATAGACTGGAAAGATGGGCATTGAGGAAAGTCAGGTCATCTCACTACTGCTCAACTGGAGGCTTCTACTGGGATACCCAGAAGCTGAGGGCATAGACAGGGTCAGAGAAGCCACTGGAGTGCACCCCAAGGATCTGACACAGAGCACTGCTTCTCCTCTACGTAACAGTTTGCAAACTTCCTGGCTGGTATCCCTGGCGTGGGAGTGTCTGAGAACATAGACCATCATCCTGAGATTCAGTAGTCACTGAGATGCCTGCGATTCTAAAGCTGCCTGTCTAATATGACAGCCATCAGCCACATGTGGGCCCCCAGTTGATATTATATGGAACATGGTGCCAGCCACATGTCAAGTGCCCAGGAGAAACAGTGGCCATTGGCTGCCATGCTGGGCAGTGCAGGTGAAAAATACCCACATGTGTTCATCAAAAAGACGTGTTCATCAGCCAGCACTCGGTCACAGGCAGGAGCCCTGCCAGGTTGTTGCCTATAGAGTCCAGAGCTACAAGGTGCCACAACTTACCATGGAAGGTGTAGCCTGGATAGCATACTTTTGTGTGTGTCCTTGGATGCCAGAGGTCCAAGAGTGAAGTGGCTGATAGAGCCTCCAAGGGAATCTGGTCTGGGTTTCACTCCAGCTACAGCAGGTGACCCTGGCCTTGCATACATCACCCCGTCTGTGGGCCTGTGTGTTCAGACCATGTTTGTGCATTGTGAGTTTGAGAGTTTTGTGTATATGTGTGTGTGTGTGTGTGAGAGAGAGAGAGAGAGAGAGAGAGAGAAAGAGAAAGAGAGTCGCTTATGGCTATCTGGGTCAGCTGGCTCTATCACAAGAGCATGAGTTCCCAGGATAGACACGGGCCTTGATCACCAGTAGCCAATAAGGTCTGGTCCATAATGCACACTCCCCCCAGCCCTTGATAGTAGATAGAGGAGTAGATGGGTAGATGGGTAGGTGAAACGAAAGGGTAGGTAAATGGATGAACTGATAAGTCAATGCAGAGGTTCTGGCTTCCAGATTTCTGGGTGCATCAGGCATGTTGTACCCCAGCAACAAACTTCAGAGTCTAGGGCAGTGACACAGAGGCAACCTGGTCACAGCTACTCATCTAAGACCTCTGTTTCAATGACCCATAGTGCAGGCTTATCTTGCTACATGCCTTAAACTTTCCCAGGTGACCTGTGTAGGGCTGTGAAAGTCGATGGCCAGAGCTATAGAGGGGTCACCTAGGTTTACAAAGTATCCTTAGATAAAGACAGTATCAGAGAGAGAGGAAGCCAGAAGCCCTGGGCTTACCTCCCACCAGGAACAAGGCCGTAGGGCTACGGAGATGAACAGCCCCGGGGACCCTTCTGGCAAGCTCGGCAAGGTCCCTCCTCCTGCCCACTCCCCAGGATCCCTTGGGAGCTTCATGGAGGCGGGCTCCTGGAGGTCTCATGGAGGGCAGCTAATGCCTAGGAAGCTTCCAGAAGGCAGTCACCCTGGAGCAACAGTTTGAACTTTCTCACATAGTCTTGTCCAGACCAGACCCCATCTCTCCTTCTTGAAAAGATGGGAAAGCCAGGGGGCTGACAGTTCCCTGGGGGCTCTTGGGGCTCCTGGGCAGGCTGGAGGTTCTGGGGAGCATAAAATATGTCTTACAAATTAAGACAAGTGGCTAAAATGAGAGAAAATGCCAAAGATAGCTCTGCTGACTCAGACCCCTCTCAGAGTTCTGTGGGAAAGTGCCACGGGACAGAGGACTAACACCCCCAACCCCTTAGCACCCCACAGTCTCCCCCCTCACGCTCCCCCACCCACCAGATCTCACGCTAACTCTACCACAGCTCAGGAAAGAAGTAGGAGGGATTTTGGAGGACACTTTGGGTGGTGTGTGTAGAAGTACCAACCAAGGACAGATATAAACCGAATCGTGGATCACATCATGTGACAGGAGACTTAGGACTCTCTGCTCTGCTGTCCTCACTTGGCCTCAGAAGTCAGCCTCAAGCCCTCATGACTACAAAATGATAGCCAGGGCTCCAGATATCACCTTTGCATTCACCAACCTCAAAGGGATGTCGTGCTCCTTGGTAAGACCCGGGAAGATGTTTCCAGAGCCCTGGGCAAACTCCTCTCTAGATCTGTTGGCGAACGGAGTTGCTGTGCATGCTTCTCCAAGCTGCCTGGAGAAGTGTTTATTTACTCTTGGGTTCAAGTACTGGCCCTAGGCAGCCTGATCTGTACTCCTAGACTCAGGAGGAGCTGGGTGGGTAGGTGCAGAAGTCTAGCTGTGGCCAAGAAGAAGGTCGGGGCTCACTCAGGTAGTAACTTGGAGGGAATGTGATAGCGACTCTACCCTTGAAGACGCACTGAGACAGGTTGTCACTATGTCCGACCACCATGAGCCCTTCCCACACTTGAGTAGCCAGGAGGTCTGAACAAGAGACTAGTTTCAGGAGAAAAGGGGAGAGAGAGAGAGAGAGAGAGAGAGAGAGAGAGAGAGAGAGAGACTGAAGAGCATGTGCCCATGTAGCAGATTTTAGACAGAAGGACTATGGGAGTTTGTTCTTCTTCAAGCCACCTCATTTAAAATAATGAGAGGTCATCTCATTTAAAATAATAAGAGCGGTCACCTCATTTAAAATAATGACAGGAGAGCGCTGGTTTCTTTTCTGTTGTTGTTGTTGTTTTGTTTGTGTTTTTGTCCATTCCTTGCCTTGTCAGACAGGGTCTCACATAACCCAGACAGGCCTCAAACTGACTATGTAGTTGAGGTTGGCCCTGCTTCACCTACCGAGTGCAGAGATGCCAGGCCGCTGAGAGCCTGTTTCTGCATCTGTAGATGACGCTGACCAGAGTGTTTCTGAACGCAGCTAGATTGGATGAGAAGTTCTAGTAGGGCACTGCACCGTGCTTGGCTACAATATATGAAAACTATTCTTGGGGCTGGTGAGATGGCTCAGCGGGTTAGAGCACCCAACTGCTCTTCCGAAGGTGATGAGTTCAAATCCCAGCAACCACATGGTGGCTTACAACCACCCATAACAAGATCTGACGCCCTCCTCTGGTGTGTCTGAAGTCAGCTACAGCGTACTTATGAAGAATAATAAGAAATGAATCCTTGGACCGGAGAGACCAACCGGAGTGAGCGAGGCTGTCCGGAGCCAGCGGAGCCGAACGGGGACTCAGGGACGGCCGGAGCTAGCAGGGCCGGAGCGAGTGGGGCCGAAAGGGGACAGCCGGAACGAGCGGGGCCAACTGGAGCAAGCACAGCTAATCGGAGCGAGCAGGGACGACTGGAGCGAGCGGGGCTGGCTGGAACAAGCGGATGCTGTACGGGGGTGGCCGGGAGCGAGCGGAGTCGGTGGGAGCGAGCGGGGTTGACCGGAACAAGGGAAAAAAAAAAAAGAAAACTATTCTTTTTATTTACTTCATTCGACTGATTATGGATTTGCTTATTTATTTAAACAGGATCTCGTGCACCCCAGGCTGGCCTCAGTTTTGCCATGTAGCCAATGATGGGCTTGCGCTGATCCTACCGCTTCTGCCTCTGCAGTGCTGGGCTTACAGGTGTGCACCACCACACTCTGCTAAATGTGAAATCTTCAGTGCATATGCGAGGGGGCATGGGCGCATCAGTAAAGGGGACAAAAAGGGGTGATAGGTACTCTGATCCATCATGCTTCATCTTATTCGCTTGAGTTCTGTGGGAAGCACAGTGGGCCAGAGGGCTGACCCTAGAGTTAAGCTGGCCACCAGCAAACCCCAGTGATCATCCTGTCTCTGTCCCCTATAGTGCTTGGGTCACAGATGGCTGTATGGCTGCACCTAAACTTTTAGATGGGTATTGGGATTTGAACTCAGGTCCTCATGCTTATACAGCAATCTCTCTTATCCACAGAGACACTTCTTCAGCTACCAAAGCAGCCCTCTGGTCAAAGAGCATGGAATCCAGAATCTAAAAAATGCCATGAGTCCCTTTTTAGGGCAATTGCAGAGTTTGCAGTGGCGTGTGGGGTAGGATTCACAAAGCAGCAGTGGACTGGCTCTCCATTCCACGCCATAGCACCTGAGGCAAGACAAATAGTCTCCCTCCGGCCCGCCCCTCTACGAATGAGACAGGTAACTGTTTCTGACAACAATAATTAAATTCTTTGTCGCCCATGAAATGGACCCTCTTACAACCTCGATCCCAGATTCTGTGTCTAAGAAAAATGTTAGCTGAGTCCATGAGATGCTTCGGTGGGTAAAGGTGCCTGAAGCCAAAGCCTGCCCATCTGAGCTCCATCCCCAGAACCCACGTGGTGAAAAGAGAAAAGGGACTCCCTCCAGTCATTCTCTGGCCTCTACGTGTGTGCCCCTGGCACACTCACAACACTCGATGATATAAATAATTAATTAGCTGATCTATTTTAAAAGTTAATAAATTAGTAATTTAATTCTCCCACCTCCTCACCTCAGCCCAGCAGACAACTCTGTAGCTCTCAGGACACTGACAAGGGGGTTCCTGGAGTATGGAAAGTCATGCATTAGTCATTGATTGGGAGTTCAGGACTTGGGGTTCCACTGCTCAGAAGGTGACAGAAACATCTCCAAGGTTCTTTAGAATAAGAGCAGCAGTGACCATAGGCTTGTAGAAATCAGAGCCTAGGGAATGCTACCTCCCTAGTGGATGTCATCAACTGACCCTAAATCTCAGAGAGAATTTTTTTTCTCACACCAAGAAAAAGGGAACAGCACTTGAGAGGCAGAGGGAGGAGGATTATAAGTTCAAAGCTAGCTTGAGCAAGAGAGTGAATTTAAGTCCAGTCTGGGTAATTTGGAGTGGCATCCATAATTTAAAAAACAAACAAACAAACAAACAAAAGGTAGGGGATGCAGGTACCCTCCCTAAGATGCAAGGAAACATTCTGGAATGTTCTCGTGGATTTGGCTCTGTTGCCCCCCCCCCAGCACACACACACACACACACACACACACACACACACACACTCACACACTCTCTCACACACACACTCTCACATACACTTTCACACACACACTCTCTCTCTCTCTCACACACACACACACACTTCACATTTGTGCTTTGGATTATGTCCATCAAAAATTCATATGTCAAAATCTCAACCCACCAGGGCCTAAAAATGTTACCTTGTTGGAGATGGGCTCATTTGAGAGACTATACAGGCCACTGAGGGCATGAACAGGAGGTATGGAAAGAAGAAACTGGGACACAGGACAGTCACAGGCCAAGGGAAGAGGATGGAAATGTCCAGGAGACAAACAAGATCTGCATCCATGAAGGACTGCCTCCAGCCCACACTGTGGCCTCGGACCTCAGATGTTATGGAAGGCTGTGGGTTTTGCTGTTGCTCTTTTAATTAATTCTTTTATATCTTTTGTGTATCTCTCCCCCTCCCCCTCCCCCTCTCCTCCCTCTCCTCCCTCTCCTCCCTCTCCCTCCCTTTCCCTCCCTCTCCCTCCTTCCCTCCCTCCCCCAGTAAGGATATATATCCCTCAAGTATTCGATCTTGTCTTCCACTGGGAAAAGGCTCTCTTCCCTTATCTTGCTTTAGAAGCCCGGGGATTAGAGATATGTGCTACCACATTAGCTTTATACGGATTATGGGGATCTGAACTCGGGTTGTACTGCTTATGTGGCAAGTGTCTTACGTATTGAACCATCTCTTCAGCCATGTCTGCTGTTTAACCTAATGACCTGAAGTCCTTGGCAGGGACACCCCAGGAGATACACAATTTCATTCTCCCACCTCCTCACCTCAGCCCAGCAGACAACTCTGTAGCTCTCAGGACACTGACAAGGGAGTTCCTGGAGTATGGAAAGTCATGCATTAGTCATTGATTGGGAGTTCAGGACTTGGGGTTCCACTGCTCAGAAGGTGACAGAAACATCTCCAAGGTTCTTTAGAATAAGAGCAGCAGTGACCATAGGCTTGTAGAAATCAGAGCCTAGGGAATGCTACCTCCCTAGTGGATGTCATCAACTGACTCATCCACTGGAAAGTCCAGAGTGACGGGCAGCTAAGAGGTGGGACCTAAGAGAAGGAAGGTGGATGGTGGATGAGGTGATCAAGGGTATGCCTCTGAAAGATATTTTTTCTAGAACTTTCTGTCCTATCTTTGCTCCCTGGTCACTAAGGAGGTGAGAAACCCTCCGGTGCCCTCCACGTTGGCTGTCTAGTATGAAGGGGTGCTTATGGAACTAAAGCACAGCTTTGTTGCCGTGTTTGTCCCACTAAAACACAAAATTAATTCAGCCTTTTCTCCTGACCCCAAAATGTCTGAGGAATGGAACAAGAGGCGAGATGAAATATTCATAGCTTTGGAGTCTATTCTCCCAAATGCGTGCAAATATAAATTGGCTGTTGCTTCTGAGATGGTTCTGTAGTTCCTGAGGGCCATGAGTCTGGGGACAAATGCTGTGTGGGTACACACCACAGGCCCCCTTGAGGCTACACAGACACAGAAACTGACCTGGGGACAGACACTAGAGGTTGCAGAAAATGAAGCCCTGGGGAGGGATGCTGAGGCCAAGTAGAGAAAGGCCCGAACCCTTCAGGTCTCCCAGGGCAGGCCACCATGTGGCCAGCAAGTCCTCACCCAGACTTTCACATAAAATGACTGACAGACAGGGGCTCAGTATCAAGTCTAGGGGTGGAGGTCAGAGGTTTCTGGCAGTGAGCTGGGTATGCGGCTAAGTTGGTAAAGTAGCATATTAAAAGCCCTGACTGTCTCCAGAAGCACATAAACCAGGCCTGGTGGTGGTACAGGCCTGTAATCCTAGCACTGTGGGGGTTGAGGCAGGAAAATCATCAGTTCAAGGTTATCCTCAGCTACATACACAATGAACTTGAGGTCAACCTGAGCAATATATGACACTGTCAACAAGAAGGGGGTGGACTGGGCAAAAATAAGGCTCTTCAGTGGCTTTTAGATGAAAGGACTTGGTGCATTGTGGTCATGCATCATAGCTGTCTATTGTCCATATATCAGGTGTCCCCACAGGCCCATATGTTGAAGGCTTGACCCAGGCATGTGGTGCTGTGGAAAGGTGATTGGATCACAAGGGCACTTGGCTTCAACACTAATTCATCCAATCATAATCCCAGGGCTAATCTGGTTACTAGGAGGCTGGTCCTGGTTGGAAGCTGTAGATTATGAGAGCGTTGTCTTATGGATATATCTCAGGTTAGTGAGATGGCTCAGTCAATGCCTTAGTTGTCCTCTATGTAAGGAGTGGTCATGAACAGCACCTAGCCCACAGAGGAGCTATAAGAATTCAGAGACCTAGCCTGGCGGTGGTGGTGCACACCTTTAATCCCAGCACTCGGGAGGCAGAGGCAGGTAGATTTCTGAGTTTGAGGCCAGCCTGGTCTACAGAGTGAGTTCCAGGACAGCCAGGGCTACACAGAGAAACCCTGTTTTGAAAAACAAAACAAAACAAAACAAAAAAAGAATTCAGAGACCATCACACAGCAGATGGCCCAAGCAAGACATGTTATTGAAGACTTTTGCCTTGGTGTACATGTGAGTGGCCTCCCTTTGTGGTTAGCATCAGAAAGCAAGGACCCCAGACATAGTGACCAGCCATTGGGACATGTTCAAAAACTTGTGGTGGATGAATGAATGGATGGGTGCATAGGTGGGTAATTAGATGGATTTGGATGGATTGGAAGAGGTGGATGGATGGATGTGTGAGTAGGTAGGAAGGAAGGAGGATAGATGAATGAATGGACAGATGGATAGATGCATGGAAGGATAAATGAAGGATGGGCAAGTAAGTAGATAGTGGATGAGTGAATGGAAGGGCAAGTAGGTGGCTAGGTGAGTAGATGAGCAGATAGATAAACAGATGGGTGGGTGGGTGGGTAAGTGGGTGGGTGACTGGGTGGATGGACAGAAGTGGTGAGTAGATAAACTGGGTGGACGGGTGGATGGATGTGAGGCTTGTGGGGTCAGGGGCCCTCCTCCACTCTGATGCCCTGATGACTGAGGTGCAGGTCACCCTCCCTAGCCTGACAACAGGAGTATCTCTGCGCTGGAGCTGGACAGAATTCTCCCTCCACATGCTATTGGGAGCTGCTTAGTGAAGTTTGCTGCCTGGGCTTCCTATGGGATGTCCAGAGAGCACATGTTTTCCTCCATACCTCACACCCATTTCCCAGGCAAGGAAAGCCAGCGCTGATGTGACTTTGGCAGAGAGCAGGAAGGGTGGTTGCTTGAAGGCTGGCATGTGCCTGGGCCTGTCGGGTACTTCTGGGAGGGGCCCTGTCCAGCAGCTATGCTGATGAGGATGGTCAGAATGAAGGACTGAGTGTTGGCCAGCTTTGTCCTTTCCCTATGCCCTCGCCCTTCATATTCCGAGTCCCCTCCTATACTGCAGAGAGGGGCAGAATTTGCTCTTGGCTGTTTGGGGATGGGGTTGGGGGGGGTGGGGGGAGAGATCCTAATTGTCTTTCCTGCTTGGGAAGTTATGATCTGAGGCTGCAGCTTCCTAAGGTGTTGCCATGGAGACGGATTTTCTGTCATAAATAAAAGTGTTCTGGGGTCAGAAGCTCTCAAGCATAACTAGGCCAGATTTTGAGGGGGAAATGCCAGAATTCCAAGACACATCAGAGGATGCACCAGCCAGGATCTTCCCTGAGGCTGTCCTTCAGGCTCCTGTGCAAACAGAGCAGACTCCCTCTCCACTTCCAACAGCACCTGTCCTGATCCTTCCCCTCCTCCACCTGAATTCAGATTATGTTGTTTGGTGAGATCTGAGTGGACCCCCCCCAAAAGGAGTTAGTTCCTAGGGGTTCCTACTGCCCTCTAGAATACCCCAATGGTTGTGCTGTGTAGTCTCAGACAAGTCCCTGCCTGTCTCTGGCCCTGGACCCTGCCTGGACGGGAGCCCTCCTTGCAGGATTCTTGGTGCATTCCTCTGGCGCCTCTCCAGTGGCAAAGATAGCTCAGGAATGAGCTTGGAGCAGGGCAAGGGACCCTCCAGCTGGCATGCTGGTCTCTACTGAGTCTTGACATCCCCCATCCCATCCCATCCCATCCCACCCCCAACCTCTACTGTGCTGCTGTCCCAGTGGCCCTTGGAAGTTTGCTTTAGAGATTTCCTTCTGTTGGGGGTCACCGCCAGGCAGTGTTTAAAAAGGTGGAAGGGGGGCCTGTATCCTGCAAGGAAGGTATGCAGGTCTGAGGGGCCCCTGGACGCCACCCAGGCTGCTGTGCGGTGGCTAGCTGCCCAGGGCTGTTTGCCAATCTCCCTGCCCCCACCCTCTCACCCCCTACCCTCTATTAGGTAAACAGACTCCTCACCAGCTGTAGGCAGTGCTCAGTGCCATCCCTTCACAAAGAGGCTCTGGGGTCCTGGGCAGTTGCCAGGTACCCCTATTTCCCTACGTGGCTCCAGGACCCCCCTTTTTTTCCTGCAAAACAATGGATGTGGGAATCAGGAAAAATGGGGAAGGGAAAGAAGGGAGCTTGGAGCTAAGGTAGGGGTCTCTTTAAATATTGACTCTCTAAAGGCCTAGTCTGTCTACTTTGTACCAGAGCCCTTTCCCAAGCCAAGAGGCTCCCAAAGGTGTGGGAATAAGGAGAGCCCTTTACCTTTAAAGATGACTTCCCTGGGGCCTGAGGTCAGCCAAAGCGCTTGCCAAGAGTCTCATCCACCTATGAGTATAATATTGTGTGCCTGTGCCTGTGTGTGTGCTAATGGGTGTACACAAGAATGCAGGTGAGTGCCAGAGTTGACATCAGAAATCTTCCTCTGTCGTTCTCCACCATAATTTTTTTGAGTAAGGGTCTCAACCTGGACCCCATCAACTTAGCCAGACCAGACCCTATCAGAGCTTCCTGACTGCATCCTTCCAGCTCTGGGGTTACAGGTGCATGCCCCATACCTAACTTATTATGTAGGTGCTAGGGATTCAATTTCAGGTCCCAATACAGCAAACACTTCACCCACTGAGCCACCTTCTCAGTCCTGATGGCACTTCACTGCTCAAACCCCTTGGGAAGAAGCAGGTCCAATCCCACACAGGGAAGACACCTCCCCCACACCACCCCAAGGCCATGCACAGAGCTTCTGGGCATGCATTGCTGTGGCAGGAAGCAGGGCCTGTTCCCAACCTCTGAGGCTGAGATGGTAGGCTGGGGCATGTTGGAACCCACATTGTCACAAGGGGAAGGGACTGGGACCAGGTACATAGTCCTGACAGCCTAGGGATGTTGCCATGGGGGCAGGGGTCGCATGGCTCTTGGCTCGGGGATATAGCTTTGAAAAATATTTAATAACCTAGAAGGTCATGAGTGCAGAAAAAGTGTAGATGGCACATAGATGTGCCCAGGAGCACTCAGCTGCAGGACAATGGGACATCAGGTCACAAGCAGGCATCGCCAGCACTTCTGAGATTCCTAATCTGGTGTATAACATGTCTGTGTATGGGTAAAATCTCAACCAAAGAATTCTCTCCACCATGGACAATATACTAGGCCCTAAAACAGGTCTCAATGTGTTCAAAAGAATCAATACCTTGCCATTATATTCTTCGGCCACATTGGAATGGCATTAGAAAGCACTACTGTATGGTAGATGGTGGGTGGGTGCATGAATGAGTCTAAATGGGTGATTAGTGGGTGGGATGGTTGGCTGAGTGGAGGGTGTGTGAGTGAATGGTTAGGTGGTAGATAGATGGATGCATTGATGGGTGGATAGGTGGATGAGTGAGTGGAAGGGTGGATGGATAGGTGGATGGACAGTAGGTAGAAGGATGGGTGACGGGTTGGTAGAATAAATGGGTAAATGATGGATAGGTGGGTAGATGGACAAAAGAGTGGATTCTAAATGGATGGGTGGTAGCAAGATAGGTGGGTGACTATAGATAGGTGGTAAGTAGAGTAAAATGGATGAGTAGGTAAGTGGATGGATAGATAGATGGTAGAAAGATAAATAGGAGGGGATAGTGGCTGGGTGGATGGCTGGGTGGCTGGTAGATGGCTGGGTGGCTGGGTAGATGGCTGGGTGGATGGGTGGATGGCTGGGTGGCTGGGTAGATGGATGGGTGGCTGGGTAGATGGATGGGTGGCTGGGTAGATGGCTGGGTGGATGGGTGGATGGATGGGTAGGTGGGTAGGTGGATGTAAAATGATAGTAGGTGAGTAGATGGATGGTGGGTAGATAGACAGATGACGAGTGGGTGGGTCACTGGTGGGTGGGTCACAGGGAAGATGCTTAATGGTAGATGAACTTCTTGAAACTCAGGTACCACAACTCCTATTAACTCTGCAGAGTCTAGTGCAGGTCTTCTCTATCCATTATCCTGGGGCATTCTGGGAAAATAGAACAGAAGTCTGGATAGTTTCTGCTACCAGGGAATGGGGCAGTACCCTCTCAGCAGGGTTTACAATGTGTCTAAAGCACCACGTGGTTCTTTCTGCCTTTGTGACATCAAATCTCAACAAGTCTGTAATGGCTGCTTTCACTGTAGAAAGGCCCAGGCCCTGGGGACCAAGCAAGACTTCAAACCGCTGGCTGGGTGTAGCCAGCCATGTATGGGCTGCTTGCCACAGTGCCAGGGGACCCACAGGGCCAGGCTATAACAATAGACTTCAGAACTAGGGGCTGCAGAGGAAACTTCAAAGAGGCCAGAGTTCCAGCTGACCCTTGCCAGCCAAAAGTTGTTGCAGGCCACTCCAAACTGGCACAACACAAGGGTCTTGCAGGAACAGCAGGGTGGCTGCCTGGTCTGGGATTGCCCTGGGGGGAAGTTGGAGTGAAGTTTTTGTCTGTGTGTTCCTTATACACCCTGAATACAGGCCTTCCAGGCAATCAGTGACTTTGAGCACCTGTCCCAGCTCAGGGGCAAGACAGGGCACAGAGGAGACTTCTGTCACCCCCAGTAGAGGCAGGGACCTTGGGCCACAAGCACTATGGAGCCGGATGCCTGGTGCGTGGCAGGGCAGTCCTCTAGTCAGCCCTCCAAGGAACGCTGCAGGCTAGGGGCCAAATCACGAATACTCCACATATTTTGGCGATTCAAAGGCCTGGCTGGAAACAGTGGCTGTTTTATTCTGTAGAACTCTTATGATTTTCTTCGTCTGAGTGCCTGCCTGAAGGGAGAGGGTGGACTCAGGCAACTGGGGGTGGGGGCAGGTGGCAGGTTTCTTGCATACTATGGCTACTTCCCAGGCCAAGCTGGGCCTGGCTCCCATCCAGGGCCAATCAGAGTTATGAAGAATGCTGAAGGACACGCCCAGGAATAAGAACCTAGCTTTGAGCACACTTGGCTCTTGGAGCCAGAGTTTATTCAGAGATGCTGGGGGAATCCCAGCCTTCCCCCACACACACACCCCACACCCTCCTCACAAAAGCTCTAGTGCTAATACATAAACAGGGGTCCAGGACACTAAGAGATGCTGTGTGAAGAAATTTCCAGAACCTTCTATCTGAAGGCTGACTAGCCCAAGTCTGTCCTAGGAGAAATGTGCACAGGGACCAAAGCATGGGCCTCTCCTGCCTCCCTATGCTCTGTTCCAGTGAGGACCCATCAGCCTGCTCAGCATCTTCATGGGACCCAAACCAGCATAGTAAGCAGGAGTCAGCCCAGGTCACAGCACGGTTACAAAGGGTTGCCCAAGGCCACAATGAGATAAGTAAAGGTGAATTCACACAAGCTCACAGGGATGTCACCTAAGGTCACAGTGGGGTTACTTAAGGTTACAATAGGGCATCCTGAGGTCAAAAAGGAAGTTTATTCAAGGTTGGGTCACAGTGATAGCACTAGAGATCACAATATCAGCTCAGGGATACCCAGAACTCTCCTGTCCAGTTCTCAGGGGCAGGCTGAAGATGATGGAAGGGAGCCAGTGGCTCCCGGGTACCTGTTTCATTGACTCAATTTCAGATCTTCAAAATCGGAGGTAGCTGGTCCCTTTCTCAGGCCAGATCTTCCCAGAAACTGAAAGCCAAGCTTAGCCACAGCAGCATCCCTGGGAAAGCCCAAAGGCACAGGGGCTCGGGGAGGGTGGATGCTCCTGTCATTCCATATGGACATACCCTGTAAAGGGTCTGATTGGGGTCAGGAACCTGTCTGCCTGGTCTTTGCCACAAGCCAACAGCATCCACACTTGCTTTCTCACCGACTCTACCCTGCCACAGACGATCCACATGGTCAGGTTGACGAGGGCTGGGGCAAAGATGGAGCTGGAGGGGTTCCTGGTCAGGCTGTGCCAGGAGCCAACAATGTCCTCAATGGGGCTGAGTGGTACAGGAGCAAGGGGTGTGGCCACGGCCTGTGATCTGGGTGCTCTGTGGAAGGTGGGCCAGTGGGCGGGCTAGAGTCTTTAAGGAGTAGCCGTGTATGCAGTGTGGCAGGAAAACTAACTAAGGGCCGAGCATAAGGCACACACGCTAAAGGTGATGTCACTCATTGTCTGGATAACTCCTGGGCCCCAGGGTACTTTCCCTACTCAGCCCTGCCACAGGCAGGAGGCTCAAGAGATAACCACTGGATTTCCCCAGCTTCTTGCCTCTGCTGCTTTGGCTGGGAAGGGAAAATCTTGAGGATACCACAAGGCTAAATTCACCAAATCCCACATGCCAAATAGTATATAAATACACCTTTACCCTTGGGTAGACAGTTCTGAGACTCCTCGGAAGCTGACTCAGTTTCCCCAAGCTGGCCATTCCTCTCCTCGCTGGGATCTTCCCCCAGTGAGAGCCACTTACCCACCCCTTAGTCCCTGCCTTGAGGTCTCCAAGGTCAATGCACCCCGGGATCTCAGTAAGGAGCTTTCCACCTCTGATCAGGGACTGTCATGACCTTTTCCAGCACTGTTAGAACAGTTCTATGCTGCAACTGGGATGTTCACAGGACCCTGAAACTCTGGTGATAAGTGAGAAGCAGGTAACGGCATTGGGAGCCACGTGCCCAGCGGAAACAACGTCTCTAGGTAGATAGGCAGGAAGTTGGGATACACAGTGATCTTTCTCTTTTGCCTTTTCTGACAACCAGGGAAGCAGACAGACCCCAAAGCGTGCACCCCTATGTTGTAGACACAGCCACTCCCTAGAGGTTTACCTGGAGAAGTAACTCAAGTTCAAAGTACCATGAGTGTCCACGGAGAAAGGCATGAAAGCTGGTAGCTCTAGCCAGGCCGGGCAAGACTGCACAGAGATGTCTGTCGGTCTGAGAGGCACAAGGCTATGGGGTACCAAGATGCTAGAGGGAAGCTGAGGGGGGGGGGACACTGAGGCAGCCCCAGCCCAAGACAGAAGTGGGTACTGTAAGTAGCCCTTACTTTATCCAACAGCATCCCCCAACACATACTCTCAGCGTGTCTACATATTCTCCAGAAATCTACAGCCCAGACAGCCACACTCAACTCAGAGCGGCCATGGTGTCAGGCATGGAAGCCTGGAATGGGTCCATGTGGGTCTTGAGCAGTCAGGGGAGGAGTGTCTAACAAGGCACACCTAGGTGTGGCCATCTTCAGTATTTCCTCTCAAAGGACTTCATAAGCTCACAAAGCCTTGGCAGCCACTATCACTTCTGCTGGTGGAGAATACAAGTCCTAAACCGCTAAAGGGTGCTCCCGATGGGCACCTAAGTCCTCACGCAACTCGGTGCCACTGGGTCCTTTCAGGCCCACAGCCTGGGCACTGGTGTTTGAAAACATCACTTCTGCTCAACCCCAAAGATGCTGGCCCGCTGTGAGAAGACCTCTGACCCTAGTTCTAAGTCACAGCCCTGCCCCCAGCAGGCACAAGAGGCTAGCCACGCTGACAGCCCCCTGAAGCTATACACCCCAGCCTACCTAGATTCTGATTGAAGTCAACGTTCATTTAAAAGAATGAAACCATTTTAAACTTCATAATCAGAGCCAAAAAAACCAAAATGTCACAACATGGCTGCTAGTTAGATATACAGCTTGGTTGCTGAAACTTACTATGGGAGACCCAAAGGTACAGCTCTCTCGGAGGTGGGGGAGGGAGGCACTCCAAGGTAAGATTTGGGCTGCATTGCAGCAGAACATCCAACACAAGCATTGCAACTGGAACTGCACTTGGACCACTCCCAGGCCCGGAAGCAGCATCATAGAGGATCTCCCCTTGGGTTGGCTAGTATCTAGCTGGAGTCAAATTAGTAGAGAGAACCTTGATTTAGAAAACGCTCCCCCCACCAGATTGGTCTGTGGTACATTGATTGATGACTGATGTGGGTAAGCTCATCCACAGGGGGTGATGCTATATCTCTGCCTCAGCATCAGATCCTACCCTCGCTTCTCTGGATGGACTATAACCGTAAACTGAAAGAAACCCTTTCCTCCCTAGATTGCTTTTGGTCATGGTGTTGTGCCAAAGAAATAGAAACCTAATTTTAAGACAAGCCAGCACTTGAGACTAGATACAACTGCAAGTTGGCTGCAGTCCAGAGATGCCTCCTCACCCCTGCCACCCCTGCCACCCCAGGACCATGCTCAGATCACGCCTAGCATTCCCTGAGCCCCTCAGTCACTGGTACCCTCACATTGCAGGGCTGAATATACTATAACTCCATCATCTAACCTGGCCTCAGTGGTCCCTAGAGGCTGTCTCAGTGAAATGGGAAAGCACCTGGCTAAGCACCAGGCTTCCCAGGTAAAGAAACAGGTGTAGTGGCTCCACTACACGCCTCAGTCCCACTGCATGCCTCAGTCTCCCAGCTTTGGATGAATACAAGTAGCACCCCTAGGTGTCCCCCACTGGGTCCTGTTGACCTCCGGCTGGAACTCAAGCCGTGTTTTCTCTTTGATGTGTGGTGTGAGCACCTGGGGTGTGTCTCCTGGGAGGAGTCAGGTATCGGTCTCTCTGCACCATGTAGCTTTACTAGTAAAGGACCCTTGAGCCTAGGTCCAGCCGGACGGAGTCGCTTCACATGGGGCACACCACAGCTTCAATTTCCTGAGGCTAGGGAGGCAAGTCAGCCTCAGCATATTCCTCTCTGCTCCCCGCCCCCCCAGACTGTGTCCCCATGAAGCCCATATAGGAAGTCTTCTAGGGGGCTCAGGGTATGTTGAGGATGTAGCCACATCTTTAAGAAAGTGACTCTTAACCAAGGCTAAATTTCCCAGGATTCTCAGGGGAACATGACGATGAGGAGAAAGGGGGCAGGGCAGTGCTGGAGCCCATGCCAGGAAAGAAGACCTAACATCTTTTCAGTACATGGCCCTCCAGTCTCAACTAAGGGGATTGTGCTAGAGAACCCAGGAAGTGGTCCAGCTGCATCTGCTGGTGCTGTAAGAGCTGGGTCTGGTTAGATGAAGGCAGATGCCATGCCAATCCAGTTCCATCCCACCCACAGAAGGGGACCAGGGTGAAGCCCCAAGATAGAGAACTCCAGCAAGGAAAGAACAGATCTCACAAAGCCAGCTTTAGTCACAACGAAATATGGGGCCCCCAGGCAAGTGTAGGTGCCTGTCTCCACGGGGCGGCTCTGTGCCAGATGACAGGGACAGATATGACACTCACCCCAAAGACTCAGAAGACAGCAGAGACTTTGGAGCCAACGGGTCTGCCTTACACAGTGGGGACAGAAAATGGCCAGAGGACTCATGGGAGGAAACCTGAAGATCATGACACAAAGCTCAAGGTCACAGAAAACCCCAAGGTCACAGGAGAAATTGTCAAGGTCACAACCCAGGAAGAAATACCAAGAGCACACAGCACAGGAGGAAAGGTCACGGAAGTAAACACCAAGGTGTTTACAAGTTTCAGAAAGAAATGTGTGAAGTCACAGATCCAGAAGAATCCTAGAAGCCAGAAGAGGAAATTTCAAGGTCACAGGAAGAATCCTGAAGGCCAGGTGTTAGAAGGAAGGCTCAAGGTCATGAACTTCAAAAAGAAAGCTCAAGGTCACGGGTTCCAAGTCACAGAAAGGAAGAGCAAGGTTACAGGCACCCAGGAAGAAATCCCAAACTCAAGATTACAGAACAGACCACTCAAGGTCACAGTCCTGGAAGAAACCTCAAGGTCAAAGTCAGAACTCAAGGTCACTGGGGAAACATGAAGTTAACAGTGGAAAATTTAGTCACTGAATTCACAGAAAGCAAGCTCCGGTCTCTGGAGGAAACCCTAAGGTCATAGAAAGAACCATCAAAGTCAACGCTCAAGGTCATGGGAACTCTCAAGGTAACAGGATCAAACAAGTTAAAGCAGGAAAACGGGATCTGACTTCCAGGAAAACGGGAGCTGACTTCCAGGAGAGTTCTGATGCTCTCAGCCCACACACCGGTGGGACTTAGGAAGAGGCAAACAATCACAGAAAGGCCCCATTAGGGCCAACATGTAACAAAGCAGGCCATTAACTCACCAAAGCAGCCCAGCTCACTGGGATGTGCCTATGGAAAGGGGTGGGGCAGATCCAGGGCCCTTGTCTTGTGGGATTGAACTGCCATCACTAAACATGCCCACAGGCCAGTTCCCAGGTGTCAGGACTGCCAGGCCTCAGAATATGTGGAATATCCCATGAGCACCAGGCTTCTGGCTCTCCTGATTTAAGGGACACAACATTAAACCAAGAGGTTTCCTGTAGATCGGCCTGGAGGATAAAGGCCTGGCCTGCTTCGCAGCCCTCCAGCCTCTGAGTCGTGCAGTTCACCAGGACAGTGTCCAACTCCAGCTCAGGAAAAGTGAGGGGCTACACCCCTCACTTTCCAGGAAAGAGCACAGCCGGTAGGCAACAGGGACCTTTGATGACCACTGTGCCACAAGCTGCCCACGTTGACACATCCAGTGACTAATAGCCAGCTCATGGCTGCCTGACACTCTTGGTACTCACTGGGTGTTCTCAAGCTTACAGGCAGGACCATCCCCTCTGGTCCATTCCCATTCCATGCAGGAGCCCAAGGTAGACAGTCAAGTCTGTCACTTTGGAAGCCCCCACTCTCTGATCCCCAAGTTTTCGCACCCTCAAATCAACCATGTGATGGAGCGACTCCAGGAAGCAACCAGACAAACAGAATCACGGGATGCATCCAGTGTGCATTAAGTTTTGTTGATTTTTTTTTCTCCTTTTAGTTCAAAATAAAATATATATAATATATATAGCAGGCTCTCAGGTATATAAACTGATAATATTAAAAATACAAAGTTCACCTTTACAGAACCGAAACAAGGAAACCACACACACACAATGCTGATTAACAGTGAAACCCAACAGCTGACTATAATATAATCTCTGTCATGTCTCCATGCCACCATAGAAGCCATTTAGCAATGGCGAGGGATGGGGGGGAGTCCCCAGGGGGCCCCACCCTGAATGGTTCCCAGAGTCCCCTCATGTCTTAAGCTAGAAATGTTGAAGGGGCGGAGGAACACAGGAAGGCAGAGGCGCATCAGAAATGATGGATAGGTAGGTATATCATGTTTATTTTAATACACCTCATTAGTTTGGCTAGGAAAAAAATAACCGTCTCGCTGTCCCAACTTACAGCAGCCTCGTGCGTGTTATCGACGAAAATGTCATCCAAGAGATTTAAAAAAAAAAAAAAAAAAAAAAGCTAGGCAGAAAAAAAAAAGGAGCTTACTCAACTTGATGGTGTAAAAAAAAAAAAAAAAGAAGAAAAGGAAAAAGAAAGAAAAAAAGAAATTCCACGTAAGGCCATCAGGAAGGTCCTAGGCAGACTCAAGCGAGGTGGTGGGTTCCAGGCCGTGGGCATCTCCCACCTGTTCAGTTCCTGTGCCCACGGAGCTGGCAGGCAGCATCCCAGGCAGGCTCCAGGCGTCCTTGGCGAAAAGCACCTGTGCCCACGGGCAGAATCCAGGGTGGTGGCCAACATCAGCCACCTCTCGAGGGTCAGTCCTGCAGGGCGGCCCTTCCGTCGCCCACTTCAGTCTTTTTGTTTCTTCTGGTGGGTTTTTTTGTTGTTGTTGTTGGGTGTGGTTTGTTTTGTTTTTTTTTTTTTTCTTTTTTTCTTTTTTTTGTTGTTTTTTTTTTCTTTTTTGTGGTTTTGTTTTCGCTCTCTGTGACAAGGAAGCTTTCTCACTGTCTCTCTGAGTGCTACAGTACTTGCTTTGATGTCACACTGAACAAACGGACACTGTCTCTTTGTCCTCGGACACAGTTTTTCACGGAGGAGAACAAAGACTGCACGCACATTGGCAATGAAGCACCATACATAGTATGTTCAGGAATGTCACACGCCACGCACATCCGTGTCCCGGGAGAGGGCGGCCGGCTCATCTCACCTCACATCTGTGGGAAGGCAGGAAGGGTTGAGGCTATGACCAGATAGAAAACAGCAGGGCCACTTAGCCCCAACTTGTCTTAAGATTATGAAGTTGATATACGTAATTTTTTTTTAAAAATCAAAATTTCCACAGTTTAATCAAATCTTCCCAATTTAAGAATTGGTACTAGACTGGCTGCATTTCATAGAAGAACCCATGCTCCCATTGCACAGATGGAGAAACTGAGGCATAGAAAGGTCTTTTTTGTCCTTTCCTCTATGTTTCTTTCTTCCAGCCTAAGGTCTGTACTTTGTTGGAGGTTGGCAGTTTGGGCCATGAAGTATCAGGGAGAACAGATGCCACCAGCCACCCTGTAAGTGGGTCTCTGTGACTAATTAGAGCAATGATTTTGTGTGGCTGTTCTGGTGCTGGTGATCAAATACTAGCTATCACAAAGCTACACCTCCCAGTTCCATAATGAAACAACGATGCCAGGTTGCCAGCTGGACACAGCCAGTCACGGAAACACCTGCCTCTCCCTTGAAGGGGTCCCTGTCAGCAGCAGCCCTGTCAGAGCCACATGGAGCAACCCCAAGGACCTGCCCAAGGAGACAAATGCCCAAGACAGGCATCCCCAGGCACCCTCGTGTGGGAGCCAGGGTTCTCAGACACCCTATCTCTGAGGACTCTCCTGCCCAGAATAACTGTTTGTCTTGGATGCCCCTAAGTCGCATGTGCCAGGAGGAAGGGCTCAGCCAGACGGGCTCCAGCCCTCTGAGCCAGACAAGCTGACACTCAGGACAGGTCTGGGAAATGACACGCCCCACCTACATTCCCTACACTTCCTGGGGGGGGGGGGAGGAGTAGCCATCACAGAGTGGGTTTGCAACACGCCTTCGTAAGAGCCTCTACAACCCTTCTTTACCTACCTGACTCTTCCACCCCTGGAGCAGCCTGGTAATTTTAAGGACAGAATCCACAGTACAAAAGACCACCCCTCCTGGTCTTACACAGATCATTAACCTCTTCCTCCTTTCCTGAGGTCACTGCTGGTTACAAAAAACTGCCCTGACTACTTAACTCTTCATCTTCAGATCCACTGAGCCTCTTCCCTCCTCCTCCTCCTCAGTAAACTTCTCAGTCCTTTCACCAGTCAGCCCAGTGGGCAGTCTCTCCCCAGATAACTCCAGCAGAGCCACCAGAAGCCCCCACCCTTCCCGCCATGGGGCACTCGGGTGGCTGATCAACAACCAAGAGAAGGGCAAAGCTGTAGCTGCGAGGAGACCCGGCCAGCAGTCCCGGAAGCACACAGAACCTTGAGCCAATCAGGGCCCACGGAAGCGGGGATTCGCTTGTCTGATTTGTGTCCCAGCCCTGTGCGAGGGAGTCCCCAGCTCACCCAGCGGGCAGGGCCTACCTGGTTGGGCCGCCTTAGGTGGGTTTTAACCTTTTCCTTTTCCGCTTTTTACCTGATTCCCTACGCCTTCCTGTCAAGGAAAGGGCAGGGAAGGTGAGTGGCTTCCAGAGGGCCTGGGGTGGGAAGCCACAGTAATAAATACTGAAGGTGTTTATCTTTCAGAGAGAAAGCCCGATCCACCCTAGTGCATAGACACTTCCGGGTCTATCTCTGCACCTGGGCTGCCTGAATGTTGGCATATACAGGTGTGCTGGGCAGGATGAAGGGCAAGACCCTGGGCAGCAGGGCACAGCCCGAATCCAGTGTCTACTGTTCCACTTGGATGTGGCACCTGCAGTCAGGTTCCCTGCCTGTCACTCTGCAAGCCAGTGTGGTGGACAGCTGGCAAATCCAGGCAACTTTTCCCATCGCTCTGTGACGGACTTGTCTGGGATGGATGTGACAGATCCCTCATCCCGTATCCCTCAGGACCCACACAGAGCAAATAAGACAGTGTTGGCCACTCACCCGTCTCCTCCTCCCGATGGTCTGGGTTCAGGTTGGAGGTCGCACATGCACACTCCAGGTGTTCCTCTAACCTCACCTGGACCTCTTTCAATTTTGGCTTCTTCCTGACATACTCCACTTTGGCCACCTGCCGAGGAAACAAGAGCAAGTGTCAACACCACGTGCCCAAGGGAGACCTGCCTGGGGCACCCCGAACCAGGACTCAGATATCTAACTCTCCTCAAGGCAGCTTCCCTTGAGCTCAGGTCTGCTTTCAATTGAAATAAACCCCCATGATGCTAGGCCTACAGCTGCCGTCCCAGCGGCCAGAAGCTCAAGGTCAGTCTGGACTACACAGCAAAGGATGTGGCTCAGCTAACAGCACTTCCTCAGCAGCCACAGAGCCCTGAGCTCCATCCCCAGCATCATATAAACTGAATGAAATGTGGTGGCAGAAGCCTGTAATCCCGGAACTCAGGACGTGGAGGTAAGAGGACAAGGAACTTAAGACTCATAACTGCCCAAAAGATCTGAAGGGTGTCAGCCGAGAAAGGGTGAGCTGGACATAGGATGGCGGAACATAGTACCACTCCTGTTGTTAGTAAGAGCCCAGAGCCTCCACTAGAAACAGCAGTGTGGCTACAAAGCTTGCTGACAGAGGGACCCTCCCAACTTGTGGTCTCTGAGAGACATGCCAACCCAGCAACACGCCTCCAGGTGGTACAGAAAGTTTCTACCGGATTCTAGAATCCCAGGCAAAGGCTCCCATCGTCCTGGCCAGATGTGGAGCACTACAGCCTCATCCTCGCAACACTCGGGTCTCGGGTGTGCCAACTCCACCCCTACAGACCGTGAGTCGTGCACATAGCTCCCAACAGAGGAATGCAACTACACACACACACACACACACACACACACACACACACACACACCACCCATCCAGTAGTTCCTTAGCCCACTCCAGCCCCCACCAACTGCTGCACCGGGAGGCAGCTTGGAGCCATGTACCCTGCTCCATTCCAGCATGACGTTGCATTAGGGAACCCTCTAGGTCACCTCCCTCAGAGTCCAGACACCAGCACTCATTTAACCCTCCTGGCTAGCCAGTGAGGAGGCAGGATTGTCACCTCCATGGATAGAAAAGAAAAATCAGGCACAACAAGCCCTCTCCTGAGGTGACCCGGAGAGCGTGGCTGGCAGCTTGTTCCAACCTCAATGCCACCTGGAACAAGTGCCAGAGAACAGCCACCCTCCCAGCCCTGCAGAACCGCATACAACCAGTGCCAAATCTGCGTCCTACTCCCAGAACAGCCCGAAGGGGTCTCTACCTCACATCTCACCATACACTAGGGAAACTGAGGCTACAGCAGTGCTGAACCCACCCCGGGTGGCCTAGAGCACTTAGCAGTGGCAGCCTTGTGACATTCAAAGCTGAAAACAGTGTGTGGCCCACCCAGAGTGATCGGGGGAGCTTGGGCAGGAGAACACTCCCCACTGTTCTCCCAAGGGTATTAATTAAAGCTCAGGCACCAAGAGGACCCTTGGAAGCTATGGTCAGCCATGAACCAGAGTACCAGGCCAGGCAGCTTTCAGAGTCCTGGGGACCAGACTCTGCTGTGGCTACCGACTTGGCTACATTAATGGTTAACATGGGTGCAAAGGGTGCCGGGTGCCCGGCGGGCGTGGGAAGTAGAATGGGTGCCCCAGGTGTGAACAGAGTCTGCCAAGTATGAGCTCAGCATGGAGGGCGTGGGGCCAGGGGTCAGGGGTCAAGGGCCAGCCCAGGAGGTTTCACTACGTCAGAAAGTGGGAGGGACAGCAACTTGGGGCTGTGAAAGCCAAGGAGGGTCTTCCCTGAGAGCTATAGGCATGTGGCAGGCTTCTGCCCAGGGGTCTTGCTCAGAATGTTTTGGTGGAGTGCTGGGCCAACCTGAGCATTTTGGTCAGGCTATGCTATCCAGATACTCCAACCTGACCCTGTGAAATAGGGACAATGGTTACACCCACCGAGGTAGCTCATGAAAGAACAAAGTTATCTCTGCAGAGGCAGCCAGAGGTCAAGTGGGTATGGTGGGGTAGGCTGAGGCAGGAGGATTGCCTCAAGTCCAGCCTTGTCTACAATATGAGTTCCAGGACAGCCCGGCTATAAGACCATGTACCCCAAAACAAACAAAAGACACAACAGTAAAAAAAAAAAAAAAAATCACCTAGAAATGGGACACAGCCACCCTACAGGAGGAGCTAGCTTCAAAAACAACAACAAAAAAAAATCAATATTCACACAAGGCTACTTACTAAAATTAGCCCCCAAACTCTGTTCAGGAAGTTACCATGTCCCCAGAAGCATTGAAACCCCCGGTCCCTAAGATCAGGGTCTCACACTCCACCCCAGGGAACAGAAGGGCAACCCCTGTCTCTCCCCTTCAAGGGCCCTGGGGTAGGTCAGGGAGGAAGAAGTTCTCCCAAAAGAAAAACATCAGCCAGTCCCAAGAGGAGCTGTAGGCAGAGGTGCCACAGTCCTCAACCTCCAAAGATGTCCATTGTCTTTGGTAATCCAGCAAACTCCTAGACTGCCTAGATAAGAGAGAGAGAGAGAGAGAGAGAGAGAGAGAGAGAGAGAGACCTGAAAGAGGCCATGGCCACAGATCCCAGTGGTGAGTGCTCTCCCCTTCCACCACGGCCTCTGTGGTGGGAACCGGGTGGCCTCATGCGGCCCTGAGCGAGCAAAGGCTGTCAGAAGGGGATTTGGTTTGGCTTTAAGTACAGCCCTCCAGCCTGATCTAAACCCTGACTGCAGGGCGAGTACAACCTTCTCCACTGAGCTTAGGGGTCCCCTGCATGAAGAGCAACTGATGAGCCACTCCAGCTGGGGAGCCCCATTCTTCCAGACAGGCCCATGGTTATCAGACAGAAACAAACAGCGGTTTATAGTAGCACCTGCCTCGGGAATGCAAGGATTCCAGCCACTCTGCCACCTCCGTCTGGCCAGGAAATGGCTACAGCCATCCCCCCCATACCCCCCCCCCCAGCACACACACACAAAGAACATGTTATGAATACTACATTTTCCCACTTGTGCCCCATGCATTCCAGAGCTCCCTCAAGTTCAACCCAGAGTATCACCTGGCCAGGCCATTATCCAATCACTCCCGTGCATGGGGGGGTGTCTTTCTACTCCAAGCCTTAAGACAGTGGTGTCTATGATAAAAGCCAGTGCTGACTGAGCTGAGCACAGGGTAGTCCCTCCTGCAGAGTCAGCTGGAGCCTGTTCTACTAGATGAGATACCAGGTGCTGGCAAGTGAACAGCTTGCTCAGGCCCCTCATTCCTTTGCTTTCTATCCACCCAGACTTAAAAGGAATGAGCCCCCAAGCGCTCACAACAGAGACCTGGGACCTTCCCACAACAGTCCTTTAACTTGACCAAGAAAACATTAGGTTCTGGCTCCCAAAGTGCCCCATGGGCATCCAGTGATGAGGGGAAGCTGGGCCAGGACTTAAGGCTGGGGCACACCTGTCCCTCCTGGCTGAGGGCTCACAGCTTGACAAGCATCAAGCATATCTCAGGTGTTTTCTGTCATGCTGCCCCAGCCTCCTTGGACCTCCAGCCTTTCACTGGAGGGACCATGAGACTTGCTCCTTCAAGACTAAAAAGCCTGCCTGGCCACCTTCTCTGAAATCTTTGCACAAGCCAAATGATGGAACCCAGCTGGGACTTTCCTTAGAACATAGCTTCAGAGCCTACTCAAGTTGGGGGCACCTTCAGAAGAAGCCTGGAGCCTAACCCAGCAGAGCCCCTACGTCCTGCATGTTGGAGTCTGAGTAATGAACCTCTTTATCCAGCTCAGCAGTCAGATCAAATGATGGATCAGAGCTGACCTGACCCCTAAGCAGCCCCATGTAATGTAGACAGGAGAAGCCTCACCTCTGTCCAAGCTAAACACTCCATGGGCTCAGCTATGCTGCGCTGTGCAGGCCCACAGGGCATCCTTCTCCCATCTCCACAACAGGGTATGGAGAACGCTGCTAGCACTTGGGGTCAGGTGCTACAAGCTGAGCACAGCGGGAAGGGCACAGGAGGCCAAACAGGGTAAGGTCCTGGGCTGCTCAGGAATCATCCCAGCCAACAACTGAGAAGCTGAAGCAGGAGTTCAAGGCCTCCCCAGGCTACAGAGTGAGTTCAAAAAAATCACCTCAGTGATTTAATTGAGCCCTGTCTCACAATAAAAACCATAGAGGGCTGGGTGCTTGGCTTAGTAGTATAGCATCTGCCTAGAATCTCCAAGTGAGGGACTGGTTGTATGGTTCAGTGGTAAAGCCCCTGCCTAGAATTCCCCAGTGAGGGGCTGGGGGTGTGGCTCAGTGATAGAGCCCCTGCCTAGAATCCCCCAGAGAGGGGCTGGGCTATGGCTCAATGGTAAATGTTTGCTTGTAATGAGAAATTCTGGGTTTAACCTAGAGCACTACAAGGAAGGAAACACACATACACATACAACATAGATATGGCTGTTGTGAACCTCATCATCAGCCCCACCCCTGCTGACCAGAGTCTGGGACTTTTGGGTCCATCTCCCTCCAACCAGGTCAGCACCAACCTCCACCCCAAATGCTGCAGGCCTGGCATCCACAATGGGGCTCCTGTTCCACTGACCTTCTGTCCCTTCTGCCAGAGCCTACAGTGTCTGGGGCCGGATGTCCCCTCCTAGCTCTGGGTGGGTGGCAGTGGTGGTGCATATGGGTGGGTACTTACAAGGGACTAGGGAGAGCCTAGCCCAACAAGGACTAACTAGATTGCTCCCTTTCAACTGATCAGGACCCTGCTGAGTCCAATATATAGCACAGGGAAGAAGCAATCAATACCAGTGGGTAGCAGTGTCAGTGGGAATGGACAGTCCCTGTGCCAGGGGCTGGAGACTCTGACAACCTCCAAGTCAAAAGCCCCATACACAACTGGTCACAGTACCCATCCCTTTGACCGTGTTTCCAGCATGGAGAAACTATTCCTAAACTCACATTGCAATAGCTCACACTTATAACCCCACCAAGCAGGAGGCTGAAGAAGGATTATCTCAAACTTAACACCAGCCTGGGCTACAGAATTCTAAGCCAGCCTGAACTACACAAATCCATGGCAGGCAGGTAAGGAACAAAGCCAGACAGATTGAGAAACAGAAAGGCCTACTCTAGATCAAATCTATCACCTGTACCCAAAAGAACAAGATGGCAGGTTTCCAGAGACTCCTCCATATGCCATCAATGGGAATCCTGAGGCCCAGGAAAGGGCTGAGACTGGTCCAGGTAACAAAGGCTGCCAGAGTGCTTGAGTCACCCCTGGTAGCATGTCCCTGCTGCTATGGACAGCAAGCCTAGCGAGCACCCAGACAAGTCCATGGAGCCCTGGGAAAAGCCCATGGCTTTTGATGGAGTGTCCAGTCCTGAAGAGGCTTGCAAAGACTTGTTCGGTTTATTCAGTCAACTCTCCCTGGAACTCTCTAGAGACCAAACGCCAGGCATCAAAGTCATTTCCATCTACAGATGCCTGGGTGGTGGGTCACAACCAGCTCCTGAGTATAGGTCCTTACAAAAAAAGGTGTTCTCCTGGCACCTCCCTTCTGCTGGGGCCAAGAGTCATGGCAGGGTTTGGGGTTGAGATAGATTTACTAGGATAGAAGAATGGGGTCTGAAATCTTCACACATGATTCTGGGGATCCTGCACCCCCTAAAAGTATCATGGCTATAGAAGCCAGTCTGTATCAGGAGTAGATGTCATCCTCAGAGACATGCTAGACCCTCAGCTGTCTCGTGCCCAGATCCTACGGCTTGCACCCACTTGGCCACCCAACAGTCACATGTTGGCAGAAGAGCTTCAATCTGTCAGAGCCACTTGTCAGACTGTAGACCAGCTTAGAGCAGTGGTTCTTAACCTGTAGGTTGTGATCCCCACTGGGAGTCGCATCAGAAATTCTGTATATCAGATATTTACACTATGATTCATAACAGTAACAGTTATGACGTAACAATAAAATGATTCTATGGTGGGGGGGGGGGTCACAACAACATAAGCAACTGTATTAAAGGGTCGCAGCATTAGGAAGGTTGAGAACTCAATGGTCTAACTAAGAGAACGCCAAAGGCTCCAGCCTTGGCAACAATATCACAGAAATCCACACGACAAGACAACCAGCCTTCAACCATGTTCTTAAGACTCATGCCCAGAAAGACTAAACCTCGGGTGCCTGGAAACCCTCCATCATCCAACAAGGAGACCAGCAACTGAACCCCCAAGAGCACAGAGGGACATAAAAGTTCAAAAGGGGACAGACTCAAATTCCACTGTTACCTATGTAGACAATGACCATGCATGCAAATTATGGGCCCCAAATATCTCTCATGGTGATATGTGGCTAGTTCCTCTGAATTAAAACATGCCCAAGTCTCAGAGGGAGCTAGGAAGCTTTACAAAGCTAATGAAACTTACAAGGCTTGGGAAGCTCAGAAAGTTACAAGATTCACAAGTACCCCTCCAACTACACATTTAAGTAGTAAGTGCTATAGAGGGAAGACTGCCAGAACAGGGGAGAAAGTTCTAGAGATGCAACTTCCTACAGTCATTCTCAGTGCGTGGGTGGGCATTCCTGTGAAACATCTGTCTTTGAGTCACCCACACTCCTGCAAGCAATCAAAATAACCTCATTGGCTAGCAAGCTGGACTGTGGTGGACTACTTTTTTTGGCTGGATATCCTATCTAGGATGAAGAGACATTTGTTCACAACTCCCCAATGATACGACAAGGGACCAGAAGACCACTGAATATCCCACAGACCCTCCTAGAGGTCACTAAAGGCAGCCCCCTGGCCTGTACGGAGCTTCATGCTAACAACCTTAAGCCACACGCCACCCTGCTTCTCAAACCATTCCATCAACCCCAGAGCGTTTTTTGCGAGACTGACCACGAGAAAGGGCAGGGCTCACCTTGACACTGCGGTGGTGGACCCGTGAAGGCTGGCACTTGACGCTGCTGGTGTTACAACAGCCAGTGCAGCGCTTCACCTCCACACACGGGGGCCAGATCAGGAAGTTGGCCGATGTGGGGTCCACCTGGCTCCGAGGTATCTCGTAAATGACCGTCCTGGTCTTGCAAACTGCGGGAATGGCTTCCTCTGCAAAGGCAAGAATATACCAAATGAGAAAAACTAGAAATCTACCTGTAGCACACAAAAACATGGCCTCTGATCTCCCAACCCAGAGATGCCTACCTAGGCTGCACCTGGGCGGAACCCACCCCTGCGACAGCCCCCAGTACAAAAGGATGTTAGTTGCCAATAGGCCCCTGAATGTACAGGGCTGAAACTCACATCAAAGCTACAGACATAGTTCAAGGCCAACCTGGACAACTTAAGGAGGTCTTGTCTCAAAGTAAATTGTGAAGACTGCAGGGAAAATGGCTCCTGGGTAGAATGTCTAGAACCCCCAAGTGAGGGGCTGGGGGTGTGGCTCAGTGGTAGAACCCCTGCCTAGAATCCCCCAGTGAGGGGTTGGGGGTGTGACTCATTGGTAGAGCACCTGCCTAGAATCCCCCAGTAAGGGACTGGAGCTCAGTAATAAGAGTATTTGCCTAGAATGCATAAGCCCTTGGTTCTATCCTTCATACCCTTCCTTGCTTCTGCAAGCCAAAAAAGTAGGACATCAGAGGAGCAGCCCAACCCTATCTAGTCTCCACATAGCCCAAGGCTAGGGACCTGATTATAAAAGCCATAAAACTACACTTATTTGTCCCCCTGAGAACAGCCAGTCTGGAGCCATCTGCTTGGCAGGTGTGCACAGCAGATAAGAAATCCCCTCAGGACCCTGGGATACAAACCCTTTTCCTCCTCAGGCAGTCCTCGTTAACCCCATTTAACCCTAGACCCTGTTGTTGCTCACTATATAGTGGCTGCCTGGTAACTGCCTTTGGGACTAGCCAGTGTGGGGAGAGGTGGCTGAGGTATCAGGAAGGCCCTGGCCTATCCACTCACTGTCCCTGCTGACCTATCAACACTGAAGGGATCCTTGATTCTAGACTCAGAACTGGAAGGAGTGATGGGGTCAGGGAGACCGGAGCCAACTAACCAGCAGGAGTGAACCACACTTAAGAGACGCAAGAGATACATATAGTAGCAGCTGCCAACACACTCCAGAGGAGCTACACAGGTGTCCACAGACTCCTCCCTGCTCTCAGGGACCAGCATTGTCCTTCTGGACGTGAGTCCCTCCAACACAGAGGCCCCAAACACTGGGCCAGGTACACTGCTCTGGGCTCCTGGGTTTGGCCACTCCTTGTTTCTCATGACAGCCCTTGTAGACAGTCTTTTAAGTGGGTCTCATGTAAGGGCCTTAGATTGCAGTCAGTACCCCTCAGTTCAGTTGGGAGTAGGAATTCTATAGTCCTAGGGAGATGGCTGAGATCTATTCTCACCTCAGGAATGTTCTCTGCCAGTAACTAGGAATCTATATTTTTGCTGGTAACTACATCTCTGAGAGAGGGGTCTACTTGCACAGGATCACACAGCAGCCAGTGCCTGAACAGAACATAGATGGCCGGCCCCCTTAGCTGAGCTGGGACTCATTGGATCACAGCTGAAATTCCACTCTAGAGCTAAAGGTGAGTGAGATAGGGTCTCTGGAAGAGGTGTCCTCCAGCTGTGGGCCCCAGCACACTCCAGGCTGCACCCGGCTCCTGCAGCAAACTCGGGAGCACGCTGGAGCTCAGCTCAGGAACTGAAAAGTAAGCATGGCCACGTTTTCCAACGAAGCCTCCTTGTAGACAGGCCCTGACAAGACTGGGCACTTAAGGAATTTATAATGTTCCCCTCCTGGAAACTCTTGGCCCAGGCACAAGACTGCAGAAGGGCAGGCAGGAGACACTCTAGAGAAGAGAAAGAGGGCTGCCTCCCTGGGGAGGGCAGCAGGCCAGCCAAGCCTTTGTTTGGTGGAGGAGGGATATGTGGCGGTGCCCGAGGAGGACCGAGTTAGCAGGGAGCACTCACAGCCCCAGTGGGAACCTGCCCCCTTCCAGCTGCCACACAGTGCACAGCCTCCCGTGCTCACCAATACTTCTCTTCCTGCGAATGGGCACAGGCCGCTTCTCGGGCACATGGTTAATGGCATGGGACCCATGGGCTCTCAGGCTTGTTTCCAAGGCATCCTCAGCCCCTGAAAGTAGAAAGGAAAATATGGTAAAGAGTCCACACGTATGTAATCACACCCCTGGGACCTAAACAGCTGGGGCTTCTATAGCAGGTTTCAGAGCAAGAGGACAAAGGGCCCAGTCCCCAAGCCCACACACTCTGCTCTGCTCGCAAAGGGGGTTTACAGATGTGCCTTCAACCAACTCCCTATTATCTTGTCAGTATGCATGTCCCCAAAGTGCAGCTCTCCTGTGAAACTGAGGTTCATTCAGGAAGGCATTCAGGTACTCTCCCTTATGACTCTGAAGGGAACCCTTGGAGGACTTCACTGGGTCAGGAAAGTCCCAAGGCCACCCAGCTGAGCCTAGTCCTGAAGCAGTACTACCATCGCAGCTGAAGCAAAAATGGGAAGGGTGGCTGCCTCTCTCTCCTGCTGTTGTGTGTACAGCGCCTCCCTCTTGTAAAGCAGGCTTTGATGAAATGCCCTAACCTCTGAGGGGCATCGGAAGCAACGCCAGACTGGGCTGACAGCCAACCTCCACTGTTCCTGAAATAAGCCTGCTCAGAGGGCCAGAGGCCATGAGAAACAGCAAAGGGGTGCGGCTGGTAGCTGAGAGAGGACTGAGGCTTGAGTCCCAAGCGAGTGAGCGAGGGCTGGGTGATTAAGACAGTGAGGCATACAGAAGAGAGAGAGAGAGAGAGAGAGAGAGAGAGAGAGAGAGAGAGAGAGAGAGGAGAGCAGCGGCACCTGAAGGAGTGTTCACACCTTGAGGGCCATCAGGTGCTCAGCCACCGACTGAGGACAGAGTTGAGGTCAGCCGGGAAAACCTAGCCCCTGAGATACACTGGCCCATAACAGAAGAAGAGGCCACTACACTGCCCCTGAGTTCTGCAATTCCTTGGGGCAAGAGGACACAGGCTCAGCCCCCAATACAATCAATCTACACCTGGCTTTCCAGCCTATGCCACGAAGAACTCCAAGAAAACTTTCTCCTCCTTCTCGCTCCATTTTTTCCCCAGGGACACTCCCTCCTGCACAATCTCCCTTGGGTCCCAACATTTAGTGATATCCTGCCCAAATGGACAGCCCCCCAGCAGGCGATACAAAGCCTACTAGGTTCCATACCATCCACAACCAACAGGAGACGTGCCAGCCTCCTCCACCCTGAGACGTCTCCTACCCACACATTTAAGATAAAAAGCAAAGACTCGACTAAGGTGTGAATGTCAACGATGAATCTGAGCCCAAAAAACTATTTAAAATGACTCAATGTTCCAATGGCACCGATTTTATTTTAAGACCCAAAATAAGATCAGAACTGCTCATGCAGTAAAAATTTCCCATCAACCAACTGTTACAAAGAAGCATCTCTTCACAAAAAAGTGACATGGTGAGTCACGACCTAGTGATGACCGTCCTGCTGTGACCAATCCAACAAGAAATGAATGGGCCATCCACTCACAGGACCTGCAAGAGAGGGCGGTGGTACCAACTGTGGTCCTCTGATGCCTGGCTCGCCTCAACATGCATGTAGTAGATATCATTGACTGCAGAGGCCAGGGCACTAGAGTCCAGAGAAACTGAACAAGACAAAGACAAATCAGACAGGCAGGGCCTGGTCAATCCCCTCACTCAAGAGGTGGAAGGAGGAAGATGAGGAGTTCAGAGTTCAAGGTCATCCTCAGATACAAAGCAAATTCGATGTCAACCTGGGACACACAAGATCCAGTCTCAAAAAATTTAAAAACAAAACAAAAACTCAGAAATAAAGACCAAAAGAGAGCTGGGAGCCTCCAAGGCTCAATCAGTCCAATTCCCCAATCCAACGTCTCCTGACTGAATCTAATGCAGACAAAGCTGCCACAGAGACTGGCTATAGCTCCTACTCAGACAAGCCCACCTTCTGCCCCCCCCTCCCCCATCAAGATAGGTGGTCATGAGCCAGAGATGGTAGCATAACAGAAGGATCTGAAGTTCAAGGCCACCCTTCTCAAGAAACAAAAGCAGGCTAGTGATATAGTTCATCTGAAAGGGGGTCCAGAACACACAAGCCTGGGCTCCATCCCCAATACTGCATTACATAAGTATGGTGATGAGTATTTGTAAACCTACTCCTATGGAAGTAGAGTCAAGAAGATATCCTTGGCAACATAAGGGAGTTCAAGGATAGCCTGGGCTACTTGAGACCACAGCTTTAAAAAAGTAAGTAAATAAACAAACAGTCACAAGCCAACTAACTGTCAGTCTACCACGGTGACATCTTTGATGCATTCTTCAGGAGTCTAAAGATGTTATACTGTGTGACACAGCTGAGCCCAGCATGAATTAGTAGCTAAGCCCCTCTCAGGTCGAAGTCACCTCCCTTTATCCTATGCAGATGTGTGGGTGACATTGTCTGATGACTAGAGGAAGGACAGACAGAGTCCACTAGCCCTGTCCTGACTACAATATTGTGAGTAGCCTGGGATGGGATGTGTATGTATCAGTTACTCAATGACCCATGGCGCCTGGCCAGCGGCTCTAGAGAACAAAGCTCCCGTTACAACACACACACACACACACACACACACACACACACACACACACACAGAGTTAACCTGAACTTCTGAGCTGTAGTTCACAGCAAGGCTGCATGCCAGTAATGAATCTCTGGACCCAAAAGCCACACTGGAAAGACCACTTAGAGCTCCTTGACTCTGCCATGGAATGCTCTGGGCTCAGGGACATTCTTGGCAGTGTACTGGAATCTTGCCACCTCTGGAGCTGGGCCACACAGCCAAGGAGCTGCAAGGTTGGGAGGAGATGCCTTCAGGGTTTCCCCATCTGGAAAATGGGGATGCTGCCAGCTCACTAGACAAGCCATGTGCCAATCACAAGGCTCCGCCCACTTGGATGAGGAGTTGGCTGGGGAGCCTGGGACACCCCTAAGCCTTTCTCTGCTCCCTGCAACCTAGATACAGAGACAGCAAGAATTCACCTGGAGAGGCCATCCTGAGCGATGTCCCAGTGAGGACCCTTTCCAGCTGACTCTAAAACTGACTAAAGGCTTCTGCAGCCTCCTCTGGCAGCCAGAGCCACAGGGCCTCTCACTTCAAGAATAGACAGAATGTGAATGAGAGCCAACCAGCCAAGACTAGTTTCCAGATAGTTTCCACACCAGAGCAGGGGGATAGCCCAGCAAGGAAGACCCCACTTTAGGTTGGTGTCACAATGGGTCTTCCAGCTCTATCTTCAAGACTAGGAAGCTCGGAGGGTAGCTGAAGTCCACACCCACACTTGACTTCCAGAAGTTTCCAAGGGAGATCCCCAAATGTCTGATAGGTAGAATGAGGGTAAGGATGTCATACATACATACATACATACATACATACACACACACACACACACACACACACACACACACACACACACACCATTCTTTCAAAAGCAATTTGAAACCTCCAGGGGCCCTGGACAGCTTTTCTCTTTGGACCCTCCCAAGGAGGAGGCCTCCAGCCCCCTCATTGGGCACATCAGCTTAACCTTCACAGAAGCTTGGTGCTAAAGGCATTAATGGTGGGGGGTGGGGGAGGCGTGGCTGCAGGGAACAGCATAAGAATGGTCCCAGCTGCAAGTGAATGGCCCATTTCCCCCAACATACAGACAGCAGGAGGCCCAGCCCTAGGCTAAGCAGGGCAAGAAAGCCTTTGGGGACCAGCAAAAACTCAGGGAGTATTTCCCCAAGTGACCCAAGCCAAGTCCTCCACCCAGGCCTACTCAAAAAGGGATCAGATCAAACCCCCTGACCCAACTCTTGATATCCAAGTGAAACCCTAGGCTTGCCACTCCTGATAAGGATCAGGCCAAGGATTTCCTGGGTCAAGAAACTACTGAAACGGGGCCGCCTTGTTAAAAAATGGTTTTGGCATGCAACAAAAACAGTTCAGGCCTCTCCACCACCATAATTAGGTACAAATTTCCAAATGGCTAGACCATGTGATTTTACTTAGTTCTCTCACCACTCACCCTCTCTGAAAAGTTTTCAAGGAGGGGGAAATGGTCACTTGGAATTCTTCACTTTAGCGCCCTTTAGTTCCTCCTAACAAAACTCACTGAGGCCTTTTTTTCTTTTTAAGCTGGTAAAATTTATCCCAGTGTGTCAAAAAACAAAACAAAAAAACAGGCTAAGTGTTCATTTTGAAAAGGTTATCACAAAAGACAGGAGGAGACCACGTCCTCCTGCACAGAGGCTGCCTCTCCCATCCCCATCCAGCCCATTTATTTTAGCTCTTGTCATCCGAGTCTAATCCAACCCTACATTTACAAATTGTTTTCTACAGAGGCTTGGCTCTGGCCCGAGGCGGGAAGCCCCCAAAATAGCCCCAAGCACCCGTGTCCCAGGCGCGCCTTTTTAGAGGATGGTGTGGAGAAAAACATCGGCCTCCTGCGGCCACCAATGGGACCCAGCCCCGGGCGATTATGGCACCAGGGAGTGGAGTTTACAAAAGGCCCGGCCCGACCAGCTCCTCAAGCACTCTGGGGACCCTGGCCAGGAGAAGACAAACCACAGCCACGCTCCCTCCCGGCCAGAAGCAGCGGCTGACCCGCACACCTGGCAGGGTCTTTCGGCACACTCTAAAACTAAACTTTCAGTGACACACCCGCTGCGTTTCCCTTAAAACAACCCCCGGGTGAGCGAAGCAACCCTCCGCTGCCGCTGGGAGGGAAAGTGGCAACTACAAGAGAAACGCCTGACTCATACGCCTGGGCGTTTATGGCCGGCGAGTGGAGTCTGACCTTTCGGTGCGCTCCTGCGCAGCGCCCGGCCCGGCCGAGCGCGCAGGGTACGGTTCCTCGCGCAGCCGGCCCGCCCCGCCGCCCGCGCCCTCCTCGCAGCCAGGGCAGGGCAGGGGCGCGATTTACCTACGGAGTCTATCTCCAAGAGTCGCTGGAGGTCCCGGATGCTGTGGATCTGACTTCGAGCCAGCCGCTCGATCAACTCCCGGGGTATCTCGGCTTCCTGCAAGCAGACCACACCGTCAGGACGCGCCCAGGGGTTCCAGCCCGGCCCCAGAGGCCACGCAGCCCTGCCCGACCCTCATCAGGCCCTAGAGCCAGAGGATCGGGTGGGGCTAGAAGGGACCCCCCCCTAAATCCTCCACACCGTTCCTATCTGTATGACCTTGGTAAAAATACACCAACACTGCCTTGACATGTTCAGACAAAAATCACCCGCGCTCTGGCCTCCCCAGGGTGTCTGGGGGCAGCTAGGGGCCCGAAGAGTTTCTGGTTTAATAGCTAAATCCACATGTAGAAACGGAGGGTCGAAATGCGTCACGCATCCACGACTGGAGTCACAGCAGCCTCAACACTTTAATCTAGCCTGAGGGTTCAATTTCACTCCAGGAATCCTGAGCTGAGCCCGCAGGGGAGAGGGTCTTCCCTCTCCCCCCCTCCCACCCTCTACAAGCACGCGCGCCGGGTCGCCCCACCCGGCTCAGGCCCAGTCACGGCCCTAGCGCCCGACTAGGACGCCCAAATCCATCGGGGCTTTGAGAGGCTGCAGGGAATGCAAGGGGTTAAATATCCACCTCGCGCCTCTCCGGTCCCTGCCCAGACCACCCCCACCGTTCAGCCTCCCCCACTCTCCCTCCCGGTTTTTAAAAGGGAGTCAGGGTCGCTGGAGGACTCAACCACGAAGTTCCCACGACAGGGGCTGTGGAAAGTCATTCATCACGGCAAAGCTCCCGGGGAATAGGGGGGGTGGCGGTGGGAGGGCGCGGGCGCCTGGCCCGGCCCCAGCTGCCTCGTTCAGCCACCTGTAAGCAGGCCTGGGCGGGCGGAGACTGCTCCAGCCCAGCGTAGGACTGGGTTTGGGGACCAAGAACTGGGGACTGCGGCTGGGCGCTGCCCACCCTTCCCAGTCCCGGGCTACGGCCGCACCCTCCTCTACCTGCTTACTGCCCGCCCTAGTCCCCTCCCAGAGCACGGTCAGTTTACACACACCCCCTTTCCCGCTTCCCGCACCCCGTTACTGCATTGTCCGCTGCGTTTGGGCTGCCCCTTCTGGAAAGGCACCCACAGCCCCCCGAAGTTTCTGCCCACGGGTTCACCTCGCGACTCCCCCGTCCCCCTCCAAGGCGGAGCGACGCAACGCGCTGGAAACTCACCAGACACACTTGGGCATGGCAGAAAATAGAACCCAGTTGGGATTAAAAAAAAAAAAATTACACCACCCTGACAAAACCAAAATGCTCTTTGCAGAGCTTGAAACAGGTAGCCGAGAGGGGCGTGCGCCGAGGGAGCCGAGAGGGGACAGAGGCGCGGGGGTGGCACCCACCTCGGCCAGGGCATGGGCGAGGTATCCGCAGCCGAGGAGCAGCAGGCAAGCCCAGGTCCTCATCGCGTCCCGAGGCGCTGGAAGCTCGGCAGGGAGGCGAGGCCGCGGGGCGGGCGCTCCAGCCGGGCTCCTGTGGCGGCGAAATTCAGTACCATCCCTCAGGGAGCGCGGCCCGGAGGAGGGTGGCGCGGAGAGCAAGGAGCCTGCGGAGCGCGCTCGGCGCGAGCAGCGAGTGCAAAGCCAGCGAGGAGGAGGAGGAACAGAGTCGCTCCGGGAGCCTCCTGGGCCGCCGGGTAGGGGGTGGGGACGGAAGGGGCGGAGGGCGGGGGCTGGGCTTCTTCCTTGGTGCGTTCCCCGTGCTGGCCGCCGCCGCGCTCGCTCCCCGTCGCTGGCTTTAGGAGCGACCCGGCCGGTAAATCCGCATATTTGCTGCCGTCAGCCCCGGGAGGGAACCGCGGAGCGTGGCTGCAGCTCCCGCCGCACCACCGATCACCTGTCTGGACTCTCGGCCGGGTACCAGCTACCGCCTCGCCTCTCCCTGAGGGCTCCGGGCAGTCCCGAGAGCTTGTCCCCGGGCCTTCCTCTCGCCGCTGCCGCCCCGGGCCTTCCTCTCGCCGCTGCCGCCCCGGGCCGGGCACGGCGCGGCCCAGCACGGCGCGGCCCGGCGGCCTGCGTGCGCCCCTCCGCGGCGCGCCCTCGGCTACGGCGCGGCGCTCCGCCCTCCGCCCGCCGGGGCCGGGCAGCTCCCGCGGCCGCGCCGCCTGGCAGCAGCCTACCCGCCCGGGGCCTCGCTACGCCGCCCGCGCGGGCCGGAGGGCCGAGCTGGCGCCGCTGCCGCCGCCGCCGCCGCAGCAGCCGCCGGAAGACCAGAGGAGGAGGTGGAGAAGAAGGCGCAGGCAGGCCGGGCTCCCGGAGTTGAGCGGGCTCCGCAGGACGCGCGTGTGGAGCCGGCCGGCGACAGGGAGGGGGTTATAGCGCCGCCACCGCGCCCCTCCCCCTCCCCCGCCCCCCCTCCGCCTCCCCCGGATTCCGGGCCCGGGACCCGCACCTCGGAAGCGCTCAGGGGTCTTGCGGGCCAGATCGGGCCCGGCCGCCACCGCCACTGCAGTGGCCACACACGCGCTCACGCAGGCAGCTACATCCATCCAAGCTCGGCGCCCGCGGCTCGGAGCCCACAGGCGCCGGGGCTCCCGGAGCGCCCCTCCCTCGAGCTTGCCCACCCTTCAGTGCCAGCTGCAATCCTGCGGCACCGGGCGGGGAGGGGAGGAGGCCGCTGCAGAAGCACGGCCGTCTCCGGCTCGCCTCTCTCTCGGGCCCCAGCGGCAGTAAAGGGCAGCGCCCAGAGCTGCTGCGCCAAAAAGGGCATGAGAGTCGGCTTGGCCCCCGCCCGGCGCTCGGGCCGCTTCCCACTGTAAGGATCCAGTGCTCCAGCCTTCCCCTCTCCATAAAAGGAGGGGGAGTGAGTCTTTGCGGAGAGGCGGGGCGGGTTTAGGGGCGCGTCTAGGGCACTCACCTGACGGCTGCCACGCGCCCGCGCCCCAGAGCCAAAGCCTGGGACACCTGATTGAGGAACTTGCACTCTTGTGTGGAGGTGGAAGAGAGGCTAGGGTCGGGGAGGAGGCTGCCGCCTGCCTCATCGCCACCTTGACACCCTGCACCCTCCAGATCCTTAGCCCCTGGCCGAAGGCCCAGCCGCACCCTGAACGGGGAGCTGAAGGGATAGAAGGAAAGATAGAAAAGAAGCGGCGGGTGAGGAACTCCTGGGTTCTGCCTTGGGATCCAAGGGAGCGCAGAGCGCCACCTCCGGCCAAGGCACAGTACAGACGGGTGGCGGGGAAGGCACATGCGGACAGAAGTCTGATCAGGGCTGGATGGTTCTCCCACTGAGAGAGATGGATTCCTGGTGGGATGTGACCCGACGGCAAGGCCAGTCCTGTCAGCTCCTTGACATGCACCGGGTTAGAGGATTGTGGACCTTTCAAATCCCAAAGCTAGACAGAGCCTAGGGCTCTGGAGACTATGGAGCGCTCCAAGGGTAGGGGTGCAACTGGATACCGCCTGTCCAGTTCACTCCCTTTCATGTGAATTAACCCGTGCACCCAGCCCGGGTCCAATCCCCCACCAATCTCCTTTGTCCCCAGACAAAGGCGCAGCCGGGCAGGAGCCTTTCATCCCCAGCTCTCTGGGTTCCTGCATTTCAAAGGCCGAGCTGGAAGGGCCCTACGGGCGGCTCACCTAGCTCCAAATACCTGGTGGGCGTGGGGGGAGGGGGTAGCTGAGGATCTTTGGAGCCCAAATCTACAGACTTCCTTAGGCCTGCAGGCCCCATCATCACGCCCCAGCCCTAACACCTCGGGATGCTCAGGAGATAAGAGGACACCCTCTCTTGGCCTAAAGAGGGAGTATGGAAAACGTTGAGAAGCGCCCCACCTCGAGGTCTTCGAAAGCCCAGGCCTGTGTCCGTACTGGTGAAACTTTGTGCTGCTCTGAAGAGGGTGACGCACTGGATGACTTCTGGCGGCGACTGCCAGGACCACGCTGGACCTGAGTCGAGTTCCTCACCGTTTTATCCCGATTGTTCTGCCAAGCCCTTGGCCTTCTCACAGGCAGAGAGCACCAAAGGACACCTTTTTGCGGTTCGACGACCCGGTGTGACAGTGGATGTGAGAATCCAGGAAGAAGATCGGGTTGCATTGCTGGGATGCCGCGCCTGTCCGGCCACCACCTCCGCATGGAGGCTGCGGATTCCTGGGGACCCCACCTAGTTCGATGCTTTTCTCTCCCCTTACTCTCTTGGCGCAGCAGGGACGCCCAGCTGGAAATCAAAGCCGGGCGGGAGGGATTCTGAAGACGCTAGGGGACATCAGGGACCAGAATGAGGCTAGGCCCGGGACGCGGGAGCCACGGGGAGCTGGGCACAGGCACTGCTCTAATCGCCGACCGCTATTAAAAATAAAACCGGGACTCGTCGTCATAGCGACCGCAACAACAGCGGCCGCGCGAGGGTGGTAAGAGCTTGTGCAGCCCGGCGCCAGCCGCCTGAGGGGACTGGGGCACGGGCCCTTAAGCTTACGGGATACTCTGATATAAGACAACAACCCCTACCCCCACAGCCCCCTCCCCCGGGCTGTTCCTCCTGGTTCTCGCTAGACTCCTGGTCTCTGAAACTGGCTAAGTCATAAGGTCAAGAGCCTAAAGGACCCGCCGGCTCAAACCACCCCACCCCCACCTCCACCCTATGCCTCAGCTTCCCTTGGGACCCGTGACAGTCCTCATTTTAGCCTCTGGAGAAGGGGTTGAGTGAGGGGGTGAGGTTCAGGTGTCAGGCCTCCAAAGAACACCAAGAGGCCAAGCCGAGCTGGAGGGGTTGCATGCGCTCGAGGCCACCGCACCTGTCCCGCCCGCGCCTCCGTGATCCTTTCTGGTGGGAGAGATCACGTGCTTCCTTCTGGCTGGGATTCGAGTTTCACTTCCAGCCGCTATTAGGCGGTTCACTCGGTTCACTGCAAACATTTGATAATGAGGCTAAATATACTTTAGAGTCGGAGGAGGTGTGGGAGGCTGCTGCCCTAGCCTGTAGGTGCGACGCTCCAGGCTCCATGGGGCATCCCCTCCCCAGCAGCTGAGAACAATCCCCCAAGCCAAATTCGAGAGAAAGACACGCATCCACCTATTCCCCCAAAAATCCAGTCCTAACTAGAAGGAGCATCTTAGGGACTGTGGGCGCCTGAGGTCAGCTGGAGGAAGTAGGCGGTAAGCAGCCGGGAGCTTGGAAAGGTGGGGAGGGGTACCAGAAGGTGCACCTGGCGGTGACCAGGGATGTCCGGTCGCCCCCAGAACGGATGCTTCCGTCCTGTCTCCAGTGCCCCCGGCACAGTGCCACATATCCTCCCGCCCGTAATTAAAGTGTCAAGTGTTTCAAATAGCTCAAGAGAGGGAGTGCGCAGCTGGGGTGACCAGGTAACATCTAACCCATGATAATGCCCTCTCAACCCAAGACCCAGACTTTACAGGGAGGTGTAGACAAGGCTTTGAATGGAGGGAGACCATCCAATTTGCTCATCGTTTTAAACGTAAAGCACACCTTTTCACCAAAGACTCGTCCACCTAGCTAGTGCCATTCAGCTGCTTGGAACTCAATTATCCGTGCTCAATTATTGCAGCCATTGTTACTCTTTAGCTGCAAGGACGATACTGAGCCCTGATACCGATGCCGGTCTTTTGCCCTGTAAAATAATTTCAAACAGCCACCCCGAGGCAGAGGGACTTAGACCCCCTTTCCCATGTACTCAGAGCAAGGTGAGACTGAGTCCCAGGCACTGAGTGCCTCATCCCTTGGGAGATCCAAGAATACGGAGTGGCCCAGGTTGCCTTTGTATTAGGCAAGCATGTGAAGGCAATATAAATAGGTAGCTCCAGGTCTAAACAGCACAGCACAGCACACCATTTGCCACACCCCCCTAGAAGGTCTCCCTGCTCTTTGCTGCTTGACTTTGGTCTTGGTGTGATCTGTCCCTGGCTTGCCCTGAATTCCATTCCTTTATCTGGAAAAATAACCAAAGTGGAAGCCAGTGCTGCACCCGTGCAGGTGGTCTCTACCTCCCAGCAGTCCCCAGCAACCCACTGGACCCTCTCTGCAAGGGTGGGGCCAGCTGGGCCCCAGGCTTCCATGCTCTGCCAGAGCCATCCCAGAACAATTTGTAGTGTTGAAACACCAGTTTCCCTTTATCTCTGGGCAAAGCTTTCTTGGTTCTGGGCAATTAATCCAAATGGAGCCTCAGCCATGTGGGCTCTAGTCCTTGAAGATCAAAAGTGCCTGGCCACAAGCCTTAATTATGTCATTATCTTGCCCCCCCCTTCTTACCCCCAGGCTAAGGATCGGGCCTTTCCAGTTCAGGCTCCCCAGAAAACAAGATAAGTCTGTGCTGGGGTGGGAGGGCACCTCCAGGCTGCTTTCCACTCCCTATTAAGTGTTTTTATTTTCACTTTTAACTACACAAACAGAAATTACAAGTCCACAGTAGGCTGGTGAATATTTTGTGAATGAAGACCCACGTAAAGGAAATGTGTGATGGCTTTGGAGGGAAAAGCCTAGGGGCTAGAGAATGGACGTGATAGTGTGCTTACCTGCCATGCACAAGGCCCTGGGTTCTGCTCCCAGCACCAAATCAAAACAACTCTGGTGATGCATGCTTGTAATTCCGGCATTCTGGAGGCAGGAGTTCAAGGTCATCCTTGAGACACATAGTGAACTCAAGGCCAGCCAGGAATACATTAGACCCTGTCTTAAAGAGGAAGGAAGGAGAAGGGAGAGGAGAAAAGCCCAGCCAGGTGTGGCTCTATCCTTATAGTAAGATCCTGTCTCAAAAAACCCAAAGCAAAAAAAAAAAAAAGTGGAAACCCAAAGACTATAGTCAGAAATTAAAGCTTCTCGTGGCCACCAGGCATTTAGCTGTGTCTGGTCAGAACGGTTACCTGCAAAGCACAGGGGCTTAAGAAAAATCAACACTCTAGATCCTACACAGGGTAGAGAAAAGCATTTTAGTTGTGTGTGTGTTTTCAGGTATGTCTGTGCACCACATCCCTGCTTGGTGCCTCTAGAGTCCAGAAGAGGGCGTCAGATCCCATGAAACTGGAGTTACAGACTCCAATGAGCTGCCACGTGCATGCTGGGAATCAAACCCAGGTCCTCTCAAAGAGCAGCCGGTGCTCTTAACCAGTGAGCCACTTCACCAGCCCCCAGAGTAAAACTTTTTGCTAGTGATTTCTGTACTATGGATTAGAGTGATAACATTTTGCAGGTGTGAAGTTTAATAAAGTAAATGTGGTTACTATTCACTGCACCTCTCTCTTCTTTTTTCTTCCTCTGTTAAATGTGACTCAAGTATACTAAAAGTGACCTGTGGGAATCAGGCCTGGTTGAGGCACTAGCCTGTCATCCCAGCACTCCGGAGGCTGAGGTAGTAAAATCGCAAATTCCAAACTAGCATGGGCTACACAACCTGACCCTATCTCCAAATAAATAAATTTTTTAAAGAAGAAAAAGTAGAAAATGGTATCTGGAACCCTTTGTGGCGGTTTATGCCTATAATTCTAACCCTTGAGCCTGAGGCAGGAAGATTGGGAGCTCTAGGGCAGCCCAGGGTACATGATGAGTTTCAGGCTAATGTGGAAAACCTCATGAGTTGTCTCAAAACAACAACAACAAAAATCCCCAAGCCAAGGAGGAGAACTTGTGTTCCCATATTTCCTCTTGGAGCCGACAGGTGAGGATTCTAGCTTGGGAATGTGGCCTGAGTAGGTACAATAAGCAACCACCTCCCCCTCCTGCCTCCCCCTCCTGCCTCCCCCTCCTGCCTCCCCCTCCTGCCTCCCCCTCCTGCCTCCCCCTCCTGCTGTGTTACTCTGGGTAAACTGGCCTCTCAGATACGCAGATTGGCTGTTTCTTATAACAGGCAGCTCTGAAGGTGGCCTTTAGAAATGTGTGCTGGGCATCTGGATAAACCCCGAGGGGTGGTATAGCAGGGTTTCCTGGAGCCCACTGTCTCTGGGAAGCAATAAGGCACACAGCAACTGGTTGTCACTTCAGGTGGCTGGGAAGGGATCATTGATGAAAAGATCCAGACCAAGAATTCCAAATCAAGATAACAAGAGCAAGTGCTAAGGCCCTGAGGCAGGAACCTGCTAGGCAGGTCCCAGGTTCTGCAAAGAGAAGAGGATGACGGGAGGAAACAGGTTGGAGCAGTGAGCAGGATGACCAAGGGCCTTTGAGGCCAAAGGAAGAAAATGGAATTTGTTTGGATTTCCCCATGCAGACGTGGGTTTATCGTATTGAGTCAAGGTGTTGCCTCAAACTCACCTCCACCTTTTGAGCACTGAAATGACAGGCATATATACACTCAGCTGAGATTCCCCCCCCCCCCCGAGAGGAGGAAGCCATCAAGAGGAATACAAAGTGTAATGCCATAATGGGTACCAGTCACTGTCCCCTCAGACAGACCAGCATGGGTTTCCTCAAGGCACAACCACTGCCACACCATCAGCTGCCTCCATAGTGCCCAAGCCCAACCCCACCACCACCTGGGGTGCGTACCAGTATGGTGGAAGCTGCAGCCCTGTCAGGACAGCCTCCCTGTCTGTCCGTTGGTATCCCAGCCCTCAGATTTCATGAGTCTCAGCTGTGCTCAGAACAGACGCCCCACATGCTGAGAAAGGAACAGGAGCGATGGCTTTACATGAGGGTGTCTCATGCTTGTTGGAGAACAGACCCAGGGAAGAAAGGACTCTTACAGGAAGAGCATGGGGAAATACTGACCAGGCTGCAGATCTGCAACACCAAAAGAAAGAACCCTGTGAGACAAGCATCAGGGGACAAGATGAGGCCATGGAGTGGTGCCGAGGGCTCGTGGTGCTGGACAGGACCACTTCGATCTGATGTATGGCCCTCAAGGAAGCAAGTAGATAACAGAAAAGTAATTCCCATTGGCTGCCATTGACCCTCTACTCCAATCACTCCTCCAAGCCAGCAGCAACACAGAACACGACAGAAACCACCAGAGGTGCTTTTTGATCCAGTGATAGGTCTCAGCACTGAGTTCCTACAGTGTGCCCATGGTATGACCAACCATGCACCCTGGAGAACTTCACAGAACCTGGTGGGGGTCCTAATGTCTGCAGCATGCTTTCTATTGACCGGGAAATCTGAGAACACGGGGAGGGGGGGTATTGGAAGGAAGAGGGGGGAAAAAAAAAGAAAGAGCAAAGGAAGATTGATTGACAGATACTTAGGCAATTAGGTGGATACATAGGTACATAGGTTATAGCCATGGATAGATGATAAATATATAAATACAGACCTTATGGACACAGGGGATAAATGGCACATGGATACACACATCAGAAACATAATAGAAGCATTATAGATGATCAATAAATATATGATACATTATTTGTTGAATGGTGGACAATACATGATAGATGGCTGATGGATAGATAATATATAAAGATAAGTAGATAGATAAAAGATAGGAAGATAAGCAAGGAAGTGATGATGCCAGCCTTTAATCCTAGCAGAGACAGGTGGATCTCTGTGAGTTCGAGGCCAGACTGGTCTACAGAGCAAATTCCAGGACAGCCAGGGCTACACAGAGAAACTCTTTGTCTTGAAAAAAAATTGTAAAGAGAAAAGGAAAAAGGAAAGGTAAATAGAAGAAAAGGAGATAAATAATAGATATCTGATAGTGGGTTAGTTAATAGATATATATAGTAGACAAATAGATGAGATATATATATAATATAGAGAAGATTGATAGCTAGACAAATACATAGAAGATTAGACATACACACAGATGATAGATAGGTATAGGAACAATTGGTAAATTGAGGTGAAAGGTGTACTACTTACACTACTTATTATTATTGTTTTCTTTTTGATACAGCCTCATGCTGCCTAAGCTGGCCTTGAACTCACTAGGTTGCCAGTGCCAATGTCGCAACACTCCTGCTGAGACTGACCGGACATGGGATTGCGTATGCCCCCACATATAGCCTATGGCCTGCTGGGAATGGATGCCAGGACTTGTGCATTTGAGGCAGGCACTGTCCCTGCTGAGCAACACCCCCAGCCCTCATTGTCCTGCTTTTTTACTTTTCTGCAAAATGGAAAATTTTCAAAATAATAATAATAATAAAAAAAAGATGATGATTCCCTCTTCGCTCTCAGTCTCCTAGGAGGCCGGAAGCTTCCAGGATGCAGAAAAGTCAGAGTAAGTCACAGGCTAATAGGACGGCGCTGGCTCACTTTTAAGGGAAAAGACCACCAGGCTGAGTGTGGCAGTACAGACAGCAGACGCTGCTCTCAGAAGCACCACAGATAGCTGCTGCCGTCCTGGGCTACACAGTAAGACTCTGTATCCAGAAAAGGGAAGAACTGAGAGAGGGAGAGGAGGAGGAGAAAGAAGGGGGCAGAAAGAGGAGGAGGCAGAGGACAACAGTGACTGGGACTCAGTGATAGAAAAATGTTGGACATCCAGGACAAATGTAAAAGCCTGAACAGTAGAATCCTCAGCCGTGTGTGTGGATTTTTACTGTGTGTAGCATCTTCATGCATATCATATTAACCAGACTGCCAATCCTTGGCCTCAAACATGCTAGGCCAGCCTTCTACCTCTAAGTCACACCCCAGCTCCTCACTGTAGGTACCTAGGCAGTTGTGCTACCTCTGAGCTACAGCCCAAACCCCTCCCTAGAATTCTAGGCAAAGCTCTACCACTGAGCCACACCCCCAGCCCCTCACTGGGGGATTCTAGGCAAGGGCTCTACCACTGAGCCACGCCCCAGCCCCTCACTGGGGGATTCTAGGCAGGGGCTCTACCACTGAGCCACATCCCAGCCCCTCACTGGGGGATTCTAGGCAGGGGCTCTACCACTAAGCCACACCCCAGCCCCTCACTGGGGGATTCTAGGCAGGGGCTCTACCACTAAGCCACACCCCAGCCCCTCACTGGGGGATTCTAGGCAGGGGTTCTACCTCTGAGCCACGCCCCCAGCCCCTCCCTGGGGGATTCTAGGCAGGGGCTCTACCACTGATCCACGCCCCCATCCCCTCACTGGGGGATTCTAGGCAGGGCCTCTACCACTGAGCCATGCCCCCAGCCCCTCACTGGGGGATTCTAGGCAGGGCCTCTACCACTGAGCCATGCCCCCAGCCCCTCCCTGGGGGATTCTAGGCAGGGGCTCTACCTCTGAGCCACGCCCCCAGCCCCTCACTGGGGGATTCTAGGCAGGGGTTCTACCTCTGAGCCACGCCCCCAGCCCCTCCCTGGGGGATTCTAGGCAGGGGCTCTACCTCTGAGCCACGCCCCCAGCCCCTCCCTGGGGGATTCTAGTATACTGCTGAGTTGTATTCCCAGCCTTTTAACTTTTTAATTTGGAGACACAGTCTTGCTAAATTGGCCAGACTGGCTCTGAACTCACTTTGTAACTTAAGCTTACTTGGGAGCATTTATTTAAATATTTGCTTGTTTATTTAATGTGGTGTGTGTGTGTGTGTGTGTGTGTGTGTGTGTGTACATGCCATGGCACATGTGGATGTCAGAGGAGGATAACTGGCAGAAGTTGCTTCTCTCTGTTCTGGGCATCAAACTTAGGCCTGACAGCAAGCGCCTTTATCTAATGAGCCATCTTGCTGGCCCGTTAGCTAGATTTTAAAATGCACATGTGTCCTGATTCTCACAGAGGAAGGGGGATGAGCCTATTCAGGATGTGTTGCCTGAAAAAACGCAAGAGCAGGTGGGAGCACGGGGAAGCAGCTGCTCTCCAGCCTTGGCCAAGCATCCATAGCTGGCCGCCACAGAGTAGTGGCGTCCAAGAGCAGCTGTGGGCTTACAGTCCAACACCTGAGCACCACCCCAACAAAGGGACCCAAATATGGAAACGGGCCTTTTTTCTCAGAAGGCCTGACATGAAACCATTTAAAATAGCAAAGTCAGGTGTGGAAGTGTACACCTGTAATTCCAGCACTCAGGAGGCTGAGGCAGGAGGACTTGAGCTCTGGCCAGTCTGGGTTGCAGAGTGAGATCCTGTCTCAATGAGGCCGTATATAAATCATTAAATGAGATCACACAGACCAGAGATAACCATATTTCCAGCTTTGGAAAATTCTCATCTTGTTTTCCTGGCGAGTCTTCTATTGCCTGAGATCATGGCTCCCGTCCATCCCTTGCTGGATTGGGAGCCAGGGAGCAGTACTGGTCCATGCCTTCTCTCCTGCTTTACCTTCCCTGGAGTGAGGATATGTCTACAGGGGCTGCTTGTCTGCTATAACCTCCATGTAGATAATCTGATATGCATTCATATGGAGAGAGAGAGAGAGAGAGAGAGAGAGAGAGAGAGAGAGAGAATTCAAAAGAATGCTTGAAAAAGTGTTCTATTTTCTCCCACAGTGGGTTCTGGGAATTGAACTTGGACCATCAGGGTTGTGTAGCAAGTGCTTTACCTGTTGAGCCACCTAGCTAACCTTCCACTTTCTGCTTTTTTGAGTCATGGTTTCTCCCTGGATCCAGCCTTCACTGATAGGCTAGACTTGCTGGCTAGTGAGCTCCTGAGACCCTCCTGTCCCTCCCTGTCCCTCCCTGTCCCTCCCTGTCCCAGAGCTAGGCTTACACACTTGGATCATCATGTCTGGTTTCTTCGGTGGGTGCTGGAGATTTGAACTCACTTTATTGACTGACTCATCCTCATAGCCTCCAGGAATACCTGTTTTTCAAAGCTGTGTTCCCGAGCTCCAGCCCCCTCCCCACCTCTGAACTATTATTACCCAGTGACTTGTCTTGCTATCCTGGAACCCCACAGGCATCTTCAGCCTGCTAATGAGGCTTCAGAGATGGCCTCTGCTAGTGCTAGGATCTCAGGAGCTGGAAGAACGGAAGCTGTAGACATTGATGGAAAGCTGGAACTCAGTGCTTCTTGGATACACCTTCTTCCCTAATTGCATTCTGTGTCTGGCTTGTACTTCCTGTACCAAGGCTGCTCCCTGCCCCTGGAGTGTCCCTTGCCTCTGGGCTGCACCCCTGGACCACAGAAATCCAACCAGCCAGGCCCCCACACAAAGTACTTGGGAGACTATTGTCTGTGGCTGTGCCCTTGGCCTGGCACTTGAGAGTGATACCAGGCTGGTCACACTCTGTTAGGGGGCTGGTAAGGTGAGGGCAAAGTCTTTCTTATATGAGGCACCCACACATAGCTTGAATGGGCATGGGGTGGCTTTCTATGGGCCTAGAGACCTTGCCTTAGGATAGGGAACAAAGGAATCAGACAGGAATCTTCAGTGAAACCAAAAATGGATATATGGTGTGACTTCAAAGGAAGAAGTATAAGAGAAAGAAAATGAATTTGGGCATATCAACCCAGTCCTCAGATTAGAAGCTGAGGCAGGAGGATGGCAAGTTTAAAGTCAATGTGGGCAATTTAGTGAGATCCTGTGTCAAAAAATAAATAAATAAAAAATAAACAGGCTGGGGCAAAAGCTCATGAATTCAGTACCCAGTGTGCTTGTAAAAAGCTGGGTATAATAACATGTACTTGTAATGTTGGTGCTGAATCAGTGGAGATGAGGACCCATGGTGCTCTCTGGCCAGCCAGCCTATACTCTTGGGCAAAGTCTACGCTAATGACTCTGTTTAAAAACTAAACCAAAAACAAAACATAAAAACAAGGCTTTTCTAGCCTGCCTTCAACAAATACACATACATATACGCATATATAAATCAATAAACACATTTTAAAAAAAGAAGAGTGAGTTCCCTGTCATTTCCCTATTTGCGGCTGTTTCCGTTCCCAATGTTGTCTAAAGAGATCACAACTTTGCAAAACCATACAAATGACCCTCTGGCAGCCGGGCATAGTGGCGCACACCTTTAATCCCTGCACTCAGGAGGCAGAGGCAGGCAGATTTCTGAGTTTGAGGCCAGCCTGGTCTACAAAGTGAGTTCCAGGACAGCCAGGGCTACACAGAGAAACCCTGTCTCAGAAAAAAAAAAAAAAAAAGACCCTCTGGCCAAGGAATCTGGACATTGTGCTGATCTGTGGGATTTGAGTTCAGATACCACTGAGTCCCGTCGCTCAGCTGCACCTGAACAGCTTCATCTTTTTGCCTCGTCATAAGCATCCCACACTGTCTGGACGGCTGTGCTCCTGAGGACACTGTGGCTAGCAGAAGACAGGACTGTGCAGCTGGCCAGGTGGGAATCTGATGTGTACCCTGCCTGTTCACCAAGGGAAACTGCCCTTAGATAGTGAGAACACCCCAGCCTGTCTGAGCTCCAGACCCTACCCTCAGCCTCTCTATTCTGGCCACCTATCTATGTGTTCCATTCTATCTTGGCAAGGCAACCTCTGCTCCTGCATCCTGGACCACTCTGGTGAGGGGGACTTGGGTCTCACATCTCTACTGAGTGAGCTCGACTAAATCCTTCTGCCTTGAAGACTATGGTCAGAGCCACAGTCCTACCTTAGGCCTCCTCTTCCTGTCTGCTGGGGAGGCTGGGTCACCCAGGCGGCTCCTCTAAAGCAGGAGGACAAAGTCCAGCCAGGCAATCTCATCCGCATCCCATCTTAGAATAGGGAGGCCCCAGCATCCCTGTGGCAGCCACCTCCCTCTGAAGGGAGCCACGTGAGCTTCTCTAGAAATGCCACCAGCCTCTTTCCCCAGTGTCTACTTGGTCCAAAGGCCTCAGAGGTGAGAAAGAGCTCTGGCCCAGAGAGGCAGACACTGTGCCACCTGCTGGCTATGCGTCCTTCCACCTGTTGCTTCACCTTTCTGAGCCTCTGCTGGCCTCCTCGATGAAAAGATAATAAAGCAGAAATAGCTGCTAATTAGAACTGTTGGAGAATCTGTTAAGGCAGAGCCTGGCATGGAGCTCAAATGTAGCCAGCATTGAGACTCCCTGGTGGTAGAGAAGGATGAATACCACAGGCATATGGCAGACCTCAGTGAAGCAGCTCCACCCCAAGGACAGGGGCTCACACCTCTGGGTGACAGCAGTCCCAGGTGGCACGTCAAGCAGGGTAGCCCTGTCCATCTCTAGGCCAGTCTCAGGAGTTAAATGACAACCAGTAGCCTAAAGGATTCTCGGCTTGTACTCTACCATTGAGTCACTCCCCAGCCCCTCACTGGGGGATTCTAGGCAGGTGCTCTACCACTGAGCCACACCCCAGCCCCTCACTGGGGGATTCTAGGCAGGGGCTCTACCACTGAGCCACACCCCAGCCCCTCACTGGGAGACTCTAGGCAGATGCTCTACCTCTAAGTTATAACCAAAGCTCCCTACCCCATTTCTTGATGATGACATCTCTCACATAGTTCTGGGTATATTAAAACTCACTGTGTAGACCAGGCTGACCTTGAACTCACAGAGATCCATCTGCCTCTTCTTCCCAAAAGCTGGGTTTTAAAGGCGTGCACCACAACGGTCAGCATCAAAGCCCAATTTTTTTTTCTTTTTTAATGTCATATAGGGTCTCATGAAGTTTCCCAGCCTTGTCTTAAGTTCATTCTGTAGCCCAGGCAGGTCTTGAACTAGCAATCCTCCTGCCTCGGCCTCCTGACCATTAAGATGACTGACGTGTGTCATGAGGCCAGGCTAAGCTTGGCTTTGATTTGTGTTGTGCTGGTTTTGTTTTGTTTTGTTGTTTGTTTGTTTGTTTGTTTGTTTGAGACAGGTCTCACTATTTAGCCCTGGCTCTCCTGACACTCATTACATTGTAACCAGGCTAGCCTCGAACTCACAATGATCCACTTTCTTCTGCCTCCCAGTGCTGAGATTAAAGGCTTAAACCACCATGCCTGGCTTGGATTGAAATAGTGACTTACTATGTCACTCTATCCTAGTAGCTCCAGGGGACAGAGAAGTTCATCGGCCATAGCTTCAAGCGGTGTGAAATTGACTGGGTGGCTGAAAACCAGAAGGACTGACTCAACTGTCCACACATATAACAAGGTAGCTGCATACTTCCACCTGCAATAGTCTACAGTGCTCTTGGGTAAGACCTATAGCTACTCCAGCCCTCGGTTTCGCAGAAATGGTGACACTTGCTGTCAGAGGTGTCCATGGCTACATAACAAATGGCCCCAAAACTTAAGAGGCTCCAAAAAAAAATTATGACTTCATGATTCCTGGAGCTCTGAATTTGGGATGGGTTAGCTGGCCCCACAGAAGACTTGAATGAACCCACAATGGAGGTCAAGAGACCTCATGGCTCTGCCTCCGGGGACACCTGCAAGCTGATCACTCACAAGGGTACAGAATCCCAGAAGGAGCATAGATGGCTGGGGACTTCCTGACTGCTGATTGCTATGAGACCAAAAACTCATGGCTATTCAGTATAAAGCCCCAGCAGCCTGCCTATCCATACCCTTAGAACTGTCAAGGGCCTGTAAACCAACAGAACCTTCCATGAAGGGACATTGGATGGACTATGGGGGAAAAGGCAAGAGCTCTGTGAGTCAAGAGAATGGCCTCTTGGGTAATGGAAGTTCCAGGGAGGGTGAACTTTGTTTGTTATCCTCTTAAAGGATGTCCTCACCAAAGGGTGCTCATCACCGGAGATAGGTTATAGCCCCTAGTTTAGGGCAGAAAAGAGTTCCACTTATGTGATCCAGTTGCCCCATCAAAGCCTGGAGCACACACTGTATGTTTGGAGGTCCCAAGACCTAAAACAAACATGCAGGGAAAGACCATTGGGGCAGTGCCTGACACAGGTTAGCACAGAACACAGCTGGTGGAGAACAGCTAGCCTAAGCCAGCCCTCATCCCCAGTCTTCTCCCTCCCTTCAGAAAGTCCCACTCTTAGAGTAAACTTACCAGCCCCCTCCCCCACAAGGACAGTATGAGCCATCCACCTCACCTGCCTCAGGCTCTGGACCACAGAAAGTACATCCTGGTGAAGTAATAGGAACAAGAGAGGCTGTCCACTGTATCCTAGACCAAGCTAGATCCAGAGTTGTGTGTGTTGGGGAGGGTACCTGTGAAGGCTTCCAAGGAGAGGTGGCTTTTAAGGTTCGCTGTACCCTCCAGGACAGGAGTCTTCCCCCCATCTCACCGCATACCATTCTCTCCTATTCCTCAGGGAAATCAGATCTCAGGGATCTTCCAGAACAGCAGCTGAGTGGGTGCCCTCCCTGCCCTGGGGCCACTGCTGTCTCACCAGTCTGGAATGCACTTTTAATTCCCCTGCCCTCTCCTGTCCTGCCCTCCCCATTAGAGACCAGCTCATCATTTCCCCATGGAGAGGTGGGGACTGGAACAAGGAATCTAGGGGCTCTCAGGATCTAGGCCCTGGAGGCAGGAGGAAAGAGTGAAGTTCTTCCGGGCCCACCCTCTCAGCCCTCTGTGGTGAATAAGGAGAGGTGGCTATAAGTAACTGTCCAGAGATGAGACCGAGATAGACAGCCACCAGGAACTCAATCCTAGATACATTCCTATCTTCCAACTGTGCCTCTGGTTTTCTGGTGTCTTCTCTAGAGAAGGAGTCCACTTGAGCCATCAACTGTGTTTCTTCATGAGGGACACTGTTATCTTTCTGGATTGGAAGCAAAATTTCACTGGTTCCTAATGCCTCCTTGGCCTGTCAATTTTCATAGGTTCTCTGAGGCCCCCATGGCTGGTTCCTGTCCCTAATTCTCTTTTCTTGGGTGGGGATGGGGGGTGGATATGGTCCAAACATCTCAAGTAGAGTCTATTTGGAAATCTGCTGTGTGGCCTTTCCTACCTCCCCATTTCTGGCCCAGCAACTGTCAGCAAGGGAGGTGTCCTGGCCAGCCTTGGGCAGCCCTGGAGAATACCACCATCTATGAATAGAACCCCACTTGCCACATCCCCTTCTCACCTGGTCCTCAGATGCGGGAGGCTGGCCTTGCCTATGCCAGGTGACCATCAGTCTGAATAGGGGGATACCAGCAAAGCCTCTCATCGCTTTCTTATGGGGTGAGCACCCTGTAGTGTGTGTGTAGGGCTTTAGCTCCGATAGACATTTAGAGCCACAATGCACCATATGCTCTGACACCAGGGTCCTCAGAATGGATGACTCTCACTGCTCACATGCTTCCCTAGTCTTGGGATCCTGGGCTTCTTTCTGAGAAGTTGACCTTCCCATTACTTTAATATCATTGTCTGATAGATCTCTGGGCTTGGGCTTGCAGAGCTGAGCCACGCCCACCCCCCAGCTCACACTCAGGCATGGACAAAGACATCAGGAAGTATCTGGTAATGCTGTATAGTGCCCTCCTTCCCATCCTGAGGGTTTTCATCCTGTGGTTTGGTGGGTGCAGGTCACAGAGGTGGATAGTAGGAGAGACACCTCAAAGACTCCAAAGTGGGCTGCAAGGACAGGCTTCCTTGTGCCAGATGGAAGCAGATGGAGGACCCTCAGTCATGGCCAGCCCACATGGCCTGTACACAGCTCCCCTTGGTTCCCATCACTGCCTCATACTGCCTCCAAGTCCTCCTAGGGCCTCCTAGGGAGCATGATAGCCTCCCAGGGGAAACCTAGCTGGCCTCCAGTGGTTAAGGCTCCACTCATAAAAAGTTTTATGGCCCTAGGGAAGGCAGAGCTGCCCAGGACATGCTGGGTTGGGCAGAGATGACCCAGGCTCTACTCCTTGTCCCCCAACCCCTCTGCTGTGAACTTCTTCTCACTCTTGAATTCAGTGACCCTGTGCAAAATGAGCCCCACAGGGACATTATGAGGTGTGGTGGGACAGAAATCTGTCATGCTTGGTGAAAACTGGCACTCACAGCGAGTGAAGGGTGAGAAGAGAGAGAGAGAGAGAGAGAGAGAGAGAGAGAGAGATGGAGAGACACAGGCACAGAGAGATAAGGAGAGATATAGAGGCACAGGCCAAGAAGACAGACACTGAAGCAAGACAGGGAAAGAAAGACAGAGCAACAGAGAGAAAGACAGAAAGAGAGAAAAGCAAACAGGGAGAGATAGAGATAGGAAGGCAGATAAGGAAGAGACAAAGACCAAGACATTGAGGACAGAGATAGACAGAGAGACAGAGAGATCCTGAAGGTTCACTCCAGTCCTGTAGCCTGGTGGGTAGGCTTGCTGAGTGATTGATGGGTTAGGAGTGGGTAACTGACCAAGCAGGGAGTGTCAGCCTCCCATCTTGGATGGTATCAGATACCTTCGTGGGAAGGGTTTTGTGTTCTTTTGAGGTTAGTACTCTCATGCCAGGCCCCAGGTCAGCAATATAGAGTTTCTGGTTGCTCACCTTTACCTCAGAGGGTGACTCTCTTCTTCCTTCCCTTAGCCCAATATTCTCCACCAGGGGCCTGTCTTAGCTTTTTGTTGCCATGAGAAACACCATAACAAAAAGCAATTTGTAGAGAAAGGGGCTTATTCAATCCATTGGTGAGCTTGCAGTCCATCATCAGAGGAAAACAAGGCAGGAACCACAAGCAGGAACCTGGAGCCAGGAACTGAAGCAGAGGCCATGGAGGAACGCTGCTTACTGGTTTGTCCTCCATGGTTTGCTCGGTCAGCTTTCTTTCCTTTTCTCTTTTCTTTTCTTTTCTCTTCTCTTCTCTTCTCTTCTCTTCTCTTCTCTTCTCTTCTCTTCTCTTCTCTTCTCTTCTCCTCTCCTCTCCTCTCCTCTCCTCTCCTCTCCTCTCTTCTCCTCTCCTCTCCTCTTCTCTTCTCTTCTTTCTTTTTTTTTGTTTTTTGTTTTTTGTTTTTTGTTTTTTGTTTTTTCAAGACAGGGTTTCTCTGTGTAGCCCCGGCTGACCTGGAACTCTCAGTCAGCTTTCTTATACAACCCAGGGTTATCTGTCCAGAGTTGGCATTGCCCAAAATCATTAATCAAGAGAATGTTCCACAGCCTTGCCTACAAGTCAATACGATGAAAACATTTTCTCAAGTGAGATTTCCTCTCTAGCTAGTGTCAAGTTGACAAATCTCACTAGCTCAGGGACCATGTCCCAAGGGACTTCCTAGGTTCCCTGGCTCTGAGACCTAGTCCATAAAGGCCTGCAACCTATATCTGGGTGCCAGAGACAGGGTGTTCTGGACCCTCCTATTGTGTATGAGTCTGCAGCAGCCACCCAGGAAGTTACATGCTGGGGCCTGACACAGGCTATACATATCACAGTTGTGCCCAACTCCAGGTCCTCAGGCCTCATGGAGTAGATAAGCTATACTCTGGGGCCTGAGACCCTCCCCACATAACCCAGAAGCGCATATTAGAAAGTCTGTGTCATGAGATGGTGGGTCAGACACATGGAAAGTCACCTCCCTTGAGACAGCGGCCTGATTCACAAGGGTCCCTGAGCAGGGACAGGTCTACCTAAGGAAATCTGGAGAATGAGAGTCCAGGAGAAAGGTAGCTCCTTTGGCCTAGGATGGGTCCTCTCTAGGTGGCCACATATCAGGGTCACATACAACCCAAGCCACATGCCAGTAAGAAAGTGGCCACTCTGTCTACCAACCGTGGGTACTACAGCTGATGTGCTTGGGTGAAGCCAGAGGTGCTTGTCATTATGTATGATTGGATGTGATGTCCTATGCCATGACAACTTTGAGTCTGTGAGCTTCTTTTGCTGAGTTAACACACCTTATCCACAATCCCATGCCCTGCTAAAACCAGGCCTCCGAGGCAAATACTCCTCCCTGTTCATGGTGAGATCATCGAAGCTCTGAGAAGTTAAGCAACTTGCCTTATGCCAAACAGATAATAAAAACTAGGAGCCAAGCTTGATACCACACGTCTGCAATCCCAACACCTGGGCGGCTGAGAGGAGAGGACCTTAAGTCTAGACTACACAGTGACACTGCTAGAGAAGGAAAGGGGGGAGGGAGGGAGAAGCCATGTTGGGGCATAATTGTAATCTCAGTGCGAGAAAGGTGGAAGATCCCTGGGGCTCCATGGCTAGCCAGCCAACCTAGCCTACTTGGCAAATTCCAGACCAGTGAGAGATTCTGTCTCAAACAAGAGCAATGGGGTTGGGGAGATGGTTCACTGGGTAAAATGTTTGATGCGCAAACACGAGAACCCAAGTTAGTCCCCAGCACCCATGCAAAAAGCCAGGTGTGGCACTGTGTAGCTGTGATCCTAGCACTGGGCAGCAGAAATAGGGAGATTCCAGGGACTTTATGGCCAGCTAGCCTAGTAAAAAGGGGGAGATAGTTGGAGGAGTGTATGCACACACATGCCCCCCCCCACACACACACACATACACACACACAAATGCTTAAATTATCACAGGGCACATCAGCCATACCTGAGTGATACATGGATGTTAGGTCACCACTAAGTTCCATGCCAAGCACTGTGATTTGATTTTTCTGTTGTTTGGTTGTTTGATTATAGAACCTGGGCCCTCATGCGTAGTAAGCAAGCACTGACTGACAGAGCCACATCCCCAGCCCTCAAGTACTTTCTTAGAATGTACAAAACTGACTTATAGAAGTCAAAAGTGTTTGTTTTTTTTTTTTCAGGGTGGTTGATGAAGGTGCTGACTGCCCCCAGAAGACTCCAGTAGAATGATACAGGTCTCTGTTCTGAAGGAACTTCTGACAGAGAAAGGCCTTTCCTTAAACTTAGGCTGAGTCTGTGGTCCCCAGGCCCCTGATTTACTTGTGGGTCATTAAGGCCCTTAGAACATTTTCAAAGAATGTGCTTATAGATATACACATACAATGGACTTTTTTTCTCTCTTTGGGAATAGAGTCCAGGCCCTTGAAGGTGTTAGACCCTGAGGATGTACCAGCCCATCATTTTACATTTGTATGGGATTTTTGTTTTTGTTTTTTTAGACAGTATCTCACTATGTAGGTAGCCCTGGCTGGCCTGAAACTTGCTTTGTAGACCAAGCTGGCCTCATACACACAGAGATCCATCTGCCTCTGCCTCCTGAGTGCTGGTATTAAAGACATACACCACCACTTCCAGCTTACATTTTTTTAAATTTTTACTTTAATTTTTTTTTTTTTTTCGAGACAGGGTTTCTCTGTATAGCCCTGGCTGTCCTGGAACTCACTTTGTAGACCAGGCTGGCCTCGAACTCAGAAATCCGCCTGCCTCTGCCTCCCGAGTGCTGGGATTAAAGGCGTGCGCCACCACGCCCGGCAACTTTAATTTTTAAAGACAGTGTAACACTGTTACCCAGACTAGCCTCTTAGTCTATGGGCACAGATAGGACACAGCCAGGATAAAGCAGGATCATTACCAACCAATTGGAGCTGGAGATGGTGGAGGAGGCCTCGGGCACCAGCTTCCCAGTGTGGTGACATCACAGAGGCAAGTGCAAGCAGCCAGGCTGGGTCGATGAAGACTTCCTGGCAGGACCAGGGCCAGCTGATCTCAGAGGAAGTAAACTAACTGGAAGTTGGGGGGGGGGGGAGCAGAAGGGGGCACTCAATCTAAAGCTAGGACCAGGGTACTCTGGATGTGAAATCACCCAGCCCCAGTCTTGCAGGAGGCTGCTGCTCGTCTCCCCAGAATATAACCAGGGGCCTGACCTCAAAGTGAGTCACCAGCCAGCCCAGCTGATTCAGCGGAACTGGGGGAGTGAGGCTGGGACTGTCCATGGACTGAAGCGGCCAGCCAAGGTCAGTACTGTCCACTGTCTGGAAGGGCCAGCCAAGGCCATCAGACCAGCAGGGCTGAGCCCCACCTGCTGGCACCCAGCCACAACAGGCTTCTGTCTTCATAGTCAGAAAACCCAGGCCTCAAGGAAATGGTTTTGGCAGGGAAGGCGGCTTATGGCTGAGGATTCATAGAAAGGGCTTGGGATGTGGGAAAGAACCAAGGGTGAATGAAAAGTGAACTCATGAGAATTCACTGACAGGTGAAAAGTGAGCTGAGGAGAATAATAATTTGTCAGACACGATGATGGGAGGGTTCCACAGTCTGCCCTGCTCCCAAGGCAAGCAAACTGCCCACCACAGCTGGCAAAGGATAGAGGCCATAATGAAATGGAGATGTGTTCTCTATCCCAGTTCCCACTTGCACCCATAAGAAATTTGCCTAGTGGCACCAGCCAATCTCTTCCCTCTCAAGGTTTAGTCAATAGGGTGTCAGACATGGGTACAAGGTTGGGGCTGGGCCCTATCTATTTGACTATGCCTAGGACACCTCTAGCAAACAGGGGTCTGGCCAACAGAGACCTCCATTTGCACTGACAATGTAGAAATGAAACTAGTTAGCCAGGCGTGGTGATACCGGCCTATAAACCCAGAACTCAAGAAACTGAAGCAGGAGCATTTCCTGAGCTGGAAGCCAGTAAGAGCTCTATAGTAAGACTTTGTCTCAAAATAGATAGGTGTGTGTGTGTGTGTGTGTGTCAGAGAGAGAGAGAGAGAGAGAGAGAAGAAGGAGGAGGAGGAGGAGGAGAGGGGAAGGGGAGAGGGAAAGGGAGAAGAAGAGGGAGAGATATTATAGACTTTGGTTTGGATATATGGAGTTACAGAAAGGTAAAAGTAGAAGGGTAGGGGTGGGGATGGGGAGTTCATATCTAATGTGTGCAATTTGGAGTAGGAAGATGACCCTCTGTAGAAGGGTATAGTGATAGCTTCAATATTCTATGCATGCAGATAGTAACAAACACCTGCCATTTTGACTTTATTTACTTGCTTTTGCAAGGATATTGAGCCCACATAAGGCACATGCTAGGCATCTATTCCACCACTGTGCCACACCCCCAGCTCCTCCCTGGGGGATTCTAGGCAGGGGCTCCACCACTGAGCCACATCCCCAGCCCCTCACTGGAGATTCTAGGCAGGGACTCTACCACTGAGCCACGTCCCCAGCCCCTCCCTGGAGGATTCTAGGCAGGGGCTCTACCACTGAGCCACACCCCAGCCCCTCACTGAAGGATTTTTTTGTTTTGTTTTGTTTTTGTTTTTTTTGAGACAAGGTTTCTCTGTGTAGCCCTGGCTGTCCTGGAACTCACTCTGTAGGCTGGCCTCGAACTCAGAAATCTGCTTGCCTCTGTCTCCCAAGTGCTGGGATTAAAAGCATGTACCACCACCGTGCTCACTGGGGGATTCTAGGCAAGCATTTTACTACTGAGCCATATTCCTGGCCCTTTTCTGGTGGTGCCTTTAGATAAGTGCTCTACCAATGAGCTATATTCACTGCCTTTTTTTTTTTTTAACTTTTTACTTTAAGATTAAGTTATATAGACTGGACTGGGCTCAGCATTAATGGTTTTATTTGTTTGTTTTTGTTTTTTGAGACCAGATTTCTCTGTGTAGCCCTGGCTGTCCTGGAACTCACTCTGTAGACCAGGGTCACCTCAAACTCAGGGAGTTTGACTGCCTCTGCCTTCTGAGTGCTGGGATTAAATGTATATGCCACCACATCTGGCTTAGCTTTAGTGGTTTTTAAAGTGTGTCTCTGTGTGTGTGAGAGTGTGTGTGTGTGTGTGTGTGTGTGTGTGTGTGTGTGTGTATGCATGTGCATGTGCATGCATGTGTTCAAGTATGCCATGACATAGATGTGTAGGTCAGAGGTCAAAAGTTGCACTCACCTTCCACCTACTTTGGGACAAGGTCTCTTGTACCACCTAGGTATGCCAAGCCAGCTGGTCTGAGCTTCCAGAGATTCTCCTGTCTACCCCTCCCACCTTGCAGTAGGAGCCCTGGAATTATACCATTGATACTTTGTCTGGCTTTATGTCTGGAGATTTGAACTCAGGTCCTCACATTTGCACAAAAAGCATTTTACCTGCTAAGTCAACTCTCCCCAGCCCAGTACTAATCATTTGAAATCACTCTTATCTACAAAAGATTTAGACAGAGCCTCCCAGGTTGGGAAAGGGTTCTTCATTGCACATTTAATAGTTCATGCAGCACTTGGTGACATAAATAGGGAACGGAGGATCAGGGCCACAGAATCCACAGATAAGTCCACAGTGCAGGCAAGACACACATGGCCAGGGCCACACAGCGGGGAGCTGATGGTCAGCTAGAAGGGTCACCTAGACGTGCACAGCGGGGCAAGAAAAGGTTGATCACACTGTCTCATGACATGCCGGTCACCCAGGGGACACTAAGCAGTTGTGGACACTCATGTGGCCCTCGGGTCTGGCTGGCTCATATCACACTCCATGGTGGATGGTTTAGGGATGTGGGGTCAAGCCTGGTTTCAGTACATTATGCCCTCTTGTAAGGGAGCAGAAAGACTTGGGTGAGAGGTGTTTGGAAGTCAAGGGACAGGGATTTAGGCTTTACACAGAGTGTCTGTGAAGGCTCAAACCTACAACTTTAACCAGCAAGTTGGAGTTCATTGCTGTTCCTTGGGGTCTCCAATAGGCAGGCTGACAGAGTCATGGCTCCTGGTCTCCAGGAGATGGGGACTCAGCCCAGACTCACCACGTTTGGAAAGCCCCGCCGTCAGCCACACTTCCTGCCCAATCTGGGCGTCCAGCCAGTAAGGGGTCACAGGCTTGGCCAACTGTCCTGACATGAGGTCAGGGTGCCTAGTCTACCCGGAAATAGACTTCCCAAGCACTGTGAGAGTAGAGAGGGCTCAGCCACCATCTCCTGACTTTCTGGGGCCATAACTTAGTCTCTGGATAGGAGGCTAGGATCAATTTGGGTCCCTCAGGGGTCCTCTGAGAGTTGGGGACAGTGGGCAGGGATCAAGAATGCCTTTCAACCTCTGTTTCTTCTCCCAGCTTGAGTGCTCATTTGAGTGACTCCATTTGTCACAATCTGTTTTATACTTGGGCCTAGACCAGAGAATCTTACAAGGACCAGGGACAGTGTTCTGATTAACTCCCAGCTCTGGGGGAAAGCTACAAGGGTGGCTGCAGCCCCACTCTTGAGACCTGGCAGGACACAGGGCCAGTTCAAGTATGGGGATCAGACAAGAATTCCCAGAAGACTTGGAGAGGGGATAAGGTGGCCCCAAGATAAGGCTGCAGGGGGAGCCAGCTGTCACTTCCCTGGTCTGGGGACACAGTTGCCTCTTGCCCTTTGTTTTTTAAAAAGCACAAGATGGTTATTTATTTCAAAAGTGAGTCCAGAGAAAGGGGAGGCTCTGGGCCAGGCACCAGCCCCACTCAGCTACTAACCAGCAGCTCCAGCAGCTCCCAGGCCTCTGGCATAGGAAATGGGTCACAGGGCCACATGGGGAGGGCCCCGAGGGTGCAGGTGCGACACAAGCTCAGACAGTTAGGGAGATGAAGCTGTTGTAACGCTGGATGTTTCTCTTTAGGATCTCAGAGCAGGGCCCCAGGACACGTTCAAAACGAGGCCGGTCTAACTTCACACACTTGAGGGGACCCCGAGCCACCACAGTAGCTGCACGGGGCCGATTCAGCAGCAGGGCAATCTCCCCTGGAGGAAGGAAAGAAGAAAGTCAAGGTTCATGATATGGGACAGCCTTCCTTCCCAGGGGGATGCAGGTAAACCTGTATCTTCCTTTCCTTCTTTCGTTGAAACAGGGTCCTATATCTCCCAGACTGGCCTAGAACTCACTATGGAACTGAAGATGACTTTGCCTGATCCTCTTGTCTCCTCCTGAGTGTTAGGGATTACAAACTGCACTACCGCAAATGGTATATGGGGAGCCGGGGATTGAACTAATGAACTCTTAACCCTGGTCTTAAATTACAAATGGTGTGTGTGTGTGTGTGTGTGTGTGTGTGTGTGTGTGTGTGTATGTGTGTTTGTATGTGTGTGTGTATGTGTGTGTGTGTGTTTTCCTAGGAACTGAAAACAATCTCATGCATGTTAGGTAAGCATGCTGCCACTGAACTACAGCCTGAGCCTAAAAATTATTATTATTAATTATTTATTTTGAGACAGGATCAGAATAAGTTGCCTAGGAAAGGCTTTGAACATGCCATCCTCCTGCCTTAGCCTTCCTGTAGGATGGCAAGCCCTGTACAAGTAAACGCAAAATCCAGCATAAACTCTTTCCTAGTTTAAGTGTGTCCTGGGAAACACTTAGATAGAGTACTTGCCAAGCATGCACAGAGCCCCGGGTTCAATTCCCAGCCCTGCATAAACCAGGAGTGGTGAAGAACACCTGTGAACCGGGCACTCAGAAGGTAGAGGCAGGAGGATGGAAAATTCAAGGTCATCCTTAGCTATACAGGGAGTCTGCAGCCAGCCTGGGCTACATGAGACTCTGTTTTAGCACACCCCTCCCCAATTACATGTTAATTATCTGAAATTCAAGTTTAGTTAGCATTGTCCTGTGATCTATGTTGCCCCACATGCAACAGATGCTGTGATGTGGTCCAGGCTTTCCCATGACCTAGTTCCAGCTATAAGAACATTCTAGATGGAGTCAGGCCCCTCTTTCTCGGCAGCCACAGGAATGAGCAGCTTGTGGTCCTGGGTCTCTCACCAGGACTCTGCTTTCCCTCAGGTCACAGCTAGGTTCCAGGACTATTTAATCATGGGGTCTCAGGCCAGTCCTGGACCTCAGTTTGAGGTGACTCCAGCAGAGGCCTCTGTTACATGGCCTCATGTGACATGCATGTGACTTGCCCTAACCTCCAGATCCCACTCTGGGATGTAAGGAAGCCCCATGCAGCTACTGTCCTGGAGCCCCAAATGAGATGCCACATCTTGAGTGGTGAAACACCCAACTCACCAAAGTAGTCAGAGGGTCCAAGGCGCCCCACTTCCACATACTCCTCATTGGGGGATCGTCGCTGGAGGACTGAAGCAGTGCCCTATGGGAAAAGGGACAGGCGAGAGTCAGCCAAGTATTCGGGACAGCTGTTAGAGGGACATGTCGGAAGCTGCTTGTTAGGGTACATCATATTTTGGGGATTACTTGCTTAGGTGGGCATGTGAGGGGAGTCACTTGTTGGAGAGTCACTTGGGGATTCTGCAGTAGGAGCCACCGCCTGTGTGTTCCTTCTTTCTGGCTCCTTTCCTCCATATAGATACAGTTGCTTCCATCCTTAACTATGCTGGCCTCTCTTTCCTCTTTTTAGATTCACCAGGCCTTTTGGGAGGTGAACCCCCATGCAATCTGAGTTCTGAGTGGTTGTGGTTGGCTAATGCACCCTCCCAGACACCTAGAAGCCTATCCTGTCTGAACCCCGATTTTACTGACACAATGGAAGCTCCCCCCAATAGGGACCTACCCAGAGCCTTCCCCAGAGGTCCTGATGGTAGTGGTGGGAATGGCCACAAGGTGCCAGTACTTTGTCCCAATGCTGAGAGCTGACCTTGGACTGCAGTTTAAGGACAATGAGCTGTCTTAGTCACATTGAGGGGGGCTCTAGGGAGGCAGGGAGAAGCATGGTCTCAGGGTCACACACCTGCTGAGCTATGCAGCCCCTCCTTACTCCCAGGAGGGCAGCGGGTCTGCAGATGAAGCTGGCTCAATGATTAACAGAGCAGCTGCAACAGGTCACTGGCCCCTGGGAACATTAAAGACAAGGCCAGGGCACCCCGAGGTGTCTGGGCAACCAAATGCCTCCCATGCTCACGCAGCCAGCTACCTGAGATGGCCAGCTACCCGGCTGGACCATGGCTCCTTTTAGGTAAGTCATTCCTGAGTCAGAGTCCCCACTGTCACCTTTGTGGGCCAGGAAGATAGAGATGCCCTTTAGCATTGCCAGTAATTCCCAGCAAGGACAGCAGAGCTTAGCTAAGTATGGTGAACCTAGCATCCCAGAATTTTAGGAAGCTGAAGCAGGGGGATTGCTGTGAGTTTGAGGTCACCCTGGGCTACACAGTGACACCTTGGCCAAAAATCCTGCTCATCAAACAAAAACAAGGCCAAAGCAAAACAACAAAGACAACAGCAAAAAAAGTCACAAGACAGAGAAAGAGGATGAGGAGGAGGAAGAGGAGGAAGAAGAGGAGGAAGAGGAATAGGAGGAGGAGGAAGAAGAGGAGGAGAAAAACAGGAAAAATAGAACTTTGAGTTGGCTCTGGGTAAAGTCACTTGCAGCCAAGTCTAATGAGAGACTCACAGGTAGAAGAAGAGAACCATCTCCTAAAAGTTGTCCTTTAACCTCCACACATACACCATCTCCCCACAAATAAGTAAATGTAATCTTTTTTTTTTTTTTTTTTTGAGCTGTAGAGATGGTTTGGTTTAGTGCAATTGCTGTTGTTCCAGAAGATTTTCATCCCTGTCAGGTGGCTCACAACTGCCTGAAAAGTCGGCTTCTAAGGAACCCATGCCCTCTTTGGACCCTATGGACAACCACACATATGTAACACACACACACACACACACACACACACACACACACACACACACATTGAAGGAAGGAAGGGAGGAAGGGAGGGAGGGAGGGAGGGAGGGAGGGAGGGAAGGGAGAAGAGAGCTAGAGAGAGACAGAGACAGAGAGCTTGGGGGTGGGTTCAGGTATGGACCGAATCTGTAATGGCAGCACTCAGGAAACAGGTGCAAGGATAGAAAATTAATTCAAAGTCATCCTCAGCTCCACAGTGCATTCAAGGCCAGCCTGGGCTACACGAGACCCCTTTCTAAACACAGCACTACACGACCCAACACAACACAGTCACTCTGACACTGAGCATCTCAGTGTGTGGGACCTACCTCTGAGGAGCCAGCGTTCAGCTCAGCTCCAAAGACTCCAATAGGCCAGATCCCTGGGGTGGGCAGCTGCTTAGGGGCTTCTGAATCCCATTTAACACCCACAGAGACTGAGGCCCAGGGATGTTGAGAGGTTCCTGCAACCTGGTCCTCAGGGCCTCCGTGTGGGTGTTGCTAGGTCTCCAAGGCCACCAACCGTGCCTGGATATCTTGGTGCCTGCCTCGCAAGTCCACTCTCTAGGCATACACAGCACTGTATGGCAAGGTGGGCTTCATCATCCAGGCTCACTCAAACCCAGTCTTGCCACAGCCTGGCAAAACGAGTGACTTCCGGGTCAGCAGCTGGTGCCCACAGTGCCTGGAGTCCCCAGACACCCTGAGCAGTCCCTGCAGTTGGATCCCCAATCTGGCTCCTGGGCTTCTACATGTTTACGAATTTGGTGATGGATGGAGTGGGGCATGTAAACATGAGTGCACTTCAGGACTGCCAGTGTGTGCAGGGAGTACAGGCAGTGTGCTCAGGGAGCACGGGCAGGGAGCACGGGCAGGGAGCGCATGCTTTTCCTCACCAGGGGCCCCAACAGAAGAAAGCCCCATCTGTCAGGACAGCTCACAGTGGTGAGCTCCTGAACCCACACTGGAGAGGTACTCTGACTTTTCCATGTTAGGGCTGGGGGACAGGTGGGACTTCCTGTCTTTAAAGTCACATCTGGAGGTGGTGTTGGGGAAAGGTTAGTCTGTGCTTACCACACAGGCTTGAGGGCTTGAGTCTGACCCTCAGCACTCCCACAGACTTAGACTTGGTGACCCAAACTTATAATCTCAGTGTTTTTTAACTATGTAATGTTTCTATACATTCACTGCCCCCCTTCACAAATAATAATATGTCCTTTTTTTTTTAAAGCAATTCATTTGCGTTGGAGCGATGGCTTGGTGGTTAAGAGCACTTGCTGCTCTTCCAGAGGTCCTGAGTTTAGTATGTCACCATGGCAGCCGCCTGGCAGAGATAAAGGCAGTCAGTTGGATCTCTAGAGCTCACTGGTTATCCAGCTTAGCCTTAGCTGTCCATCCCTAGGCCAGTGAGAGGCGCCGGTCTTAAAAACAAGGTAGACGGCCTCTATGTTCACTTTTGTATGCATGCACACACATTCCTCCCACACTCAAACCCACCTCCACACACGTACACATGTCCAGGTAAAAAAGAAGCAAGGGTGCAGTATTCTGGCCTGAGGAGCCTGGTGTGCTACAATAAACCGGTCACCCCAGCACTTACTTCTCTCCTTCTACCATGCAGACCCTGGGGATCAAATCCAGGTCATCGTGCTTGGTGACAAGTTGCCTTAATTCACTGGGTTATCTCACCAACCCTTCATCCCAGTATTCTCAGGCAGAGGCAGGAGGCTCTCAACTTCAAAGCCAGCCAGAGCTATATAACAATGTAGCAACACACACACACACACACACACACACTAATGACAAAAAAATCGGAAAGCCAACTTAATGTTGATACATGTGCTAACAAACCATCTGCCTACACAGACCTAGAAAATAGTTGGGGACCTTAGGGATACCAGATTGTTCTTACTTCCTGTCCTAGGACCTCAGCAACATGTCCAGTCCCCTCTCAGGCTGGCACAGAAGCTCCCATGGCTCTGGGAGTCACCACATGCCATCTCTACACCACTAGCAAGTAGATAAAAGGAACCCACATTCACCTCAGATTCTTCGTATGTGACCTTGGAATGGTCACAGGAACAACCAAGAAAGATGTCCACAGGGATGAAATGTCCATGAAGCCTCTACATGCAAAGACTTAGAAGAGAGAAGCGCACAGTATGTATGCCCTGTATCTTTCCAGTGTGGGGAATGCCCAGGCATGGCCCTGCCCTCAAAGGATCAGCATACAACCCATGTTAGGAGACAGAACAGATAGTCAAGCTGTAGATGCAGACACAGGGACCATAAAGGCACAGTCGGCATGGCTTAGACACAGTGCCCATGGGGTTGAGCTCCAGAGGATAAAGGGAACCAACCAGAAATGTGGAAGCCTCCTGCATAGGGATGAGGTGGAAATAGGGAGGAGGTGAGAGTGCCAATGGGAGAGCAGGGTGTCAGCAGGGGACTCCGTGCTTCCCACAGAGCTAGGCATCCTGGCATCCTTGCAGGAAGAGGGGCTTGGCCCAAAACCTGTGCTGTGGGTTCCTGTGTTGCTGCTGGACTCTTTGTTATAGCAGCTCTTTTGTTGCCCTGACTAACACACTGCCTGGAGCTTGACCATCCTCACCATAAAGCCCCACATCTGTGAAGTCAGCAAGCACTATGCTCCGTCTACACACTCCAAGATACGCTGGAGACAGGCTTATTGTCTCCTGTCATTGAAAGCTCCTAGGGAGAAAACAACAACAACAACAAACCTACTCCCAACTTAAGATCCAGCCTGTGTCCCAACAAGCCGTGGAAATGGGCAGACATCCTGGAAGACACGTCGAGAGCTCAGCACTGGGAAACACCCATACCAATGCTGGCTCATAGTCTCCAAGGGAAGATCCCAGTCTAGCTGCAGATCTGCGGCAGACAGCCCAGAGGTGGTGCAGGGAACTGTCACTCCTGGGAGCCTATGACAGGGTCTGCTTACAGACACTAAATTTCCTTTTAACTACTGTGACTTTAACAAAAAAACAATTTTTTTTCCTACAACAGTAAAAGGGAAGTATGACTTTGCTAAGAAGGAAGCCAGTAGGGGCCATGTGGCCCCCACTCCTCCAAGGCCATGTCCCAGGCTTCCTCTTTCTTTCCATGTCCCACAGACCCATTTGTGGCAATGAGAGAGAGGCTGAGTGTCCTCCTCAGCCGCTCTCCACTTTATTTTTTGAGACAGGTTCTCTCACTGAACCTGGAACTCACCAGTTCAGCTAGACTGGCTGGCCAGCAGGCCCCAGAGGCTCTCCTGTCTCCATCTCCTCGGTTTTGAGATAATAGGCACTCACCACCACTCAGCTTTTAGGCGAGTCCTGGGGATCAGATGCAAGTCTTCTTGTTTATAAAACAAGCCCCTCATCAACTAAGCCATGCCCGGGACACTTCCCCAGAAGTCTTTCCCAGATGTCGTTAAGATTCAAAACATGGTAGCTCGTAACTGAGAAGCTTGGCTTTCAGAGGTGGAGTTGAGGGAAACCAGACCCATTCTAGGAGCCAGTTCCTGGGAGGAGGCAGTGCTTGTCTAACTGGTTCTCATGGCTGCTCATCACTTACAACCTTGGCCCTAAAGCCCCTCCGTCTCACAACCTCCACCTCTCCAGCGAGAATGAAGCAGTGACTGGTACCCTCACCGCTGCTGGAGAGATCCCTAAACATCCAGTGAAAACCAAGCTATGGGCTCAGACATCAGGGATACTGAGGAAGTAGGTTAGGAGCACAGTCAACCAGGTCTAGCCTCAAAGTGACCATGGAGCAAGGGCTACCAAACATCAGTGCAAAAACTCTCCAGAGAGTGAGCAACAGCCAGTGACAGGCCAGGGTAGGAATGATGAGGGTGAAGGAGGGATACCATGGAGAATGGGTAAGCTTAGTGTTGGCACTTGCATTCGTCTTGAGGGGCACAAGAACGGCTCCCAACTTAAGACCCCTGCCTGGAGCCCACACCAGCCCAAGTCCCTCTGAGTCCAAAACCAGCCAGAGACCAGCAAAGGAGTGAGGAATCAAGAGGCATATGTGTGAGAAACACCCTGCCTGTGAACACCAAGGAGTGAGACTGAATGGGGAGGAGCTACACACACACACACACACACACAATTACACAATCACACACACACATACACACATACATTCAATCACACACACATACACACACATACACCCATACACACAATTACACACACACATACACCCATACACACAATCACACACACAAACTCACAGACATACACACGCACGCACACACACGCACACACACATATACACACATACACACATATGCACAATCACACACAAAATCACATACACACACAATCACACATACACACACATACATTCATACACACAATCACACACACAATCACACGCACATACACATACACACATATACACACATACACACATATATACACATACACACAATCAGACACACATACACACAATCACACACATACACACAACCACACACATACACACATATACACACATATACACATATATACACATACACACAATCAGACACACAGACACACAATCACACACATACACACAACCACACACATACACACATATATACACATACACACAATCAGACACACACACACACACACACACACACACATTCTGTGCGCTGAGGCTACCGACCCTTCTCTCCCAAAACAGGGAACAGGAGAAGTCTTCTTCTTTTTTTTTTTTTTTTTTTTGCATTATTTAAAGAAATATCTTTTAAAAGAAATCTTAGTTTCATTTCCATACATGGAAATGGGTCTCACCACCCATAAATGAAAAGTGACACAAGCAATTGGAGACAGGTGCAGAAGACTGCATAGCAGACACGCCTGGGGCCCATGGGAACAGGCATGCCCATGGGGCCATGGGGACACAGGGACAGTAATGCACATGAGGAAACACATGGCCACAGGGACACACACCTATGCATGTGGAGATATGCATGCACACGGGAATCAGTACCCACAGGAGTATGCAGACACACACATGGTCCCTTTGGAGCTTATCCACACAAGCTGCTCCCAGGCTATGAATGGAGGGTAGCCCATTCCCTACAGGAATAAGATCTGCCTACTCCAGAGACCCCAGAAACAGCTCCTACTGGGAGTGGGGAGATGAACCCACAAGTAATGGAGAGGAAGATGGTTGTCCTCTGTGTCATGTGACCTGTCCTACTCTGGGGATTCAGGCCTGGCCTGCAGCTGCTGTGTGCACAAATCAGTCATCGACTTCTGCATGGATGCCAAGACAGTGTACTACTTGCAAACTTCAACACACAGGTGCAGACAGAGCCTGAAGGTTGCCTTGGCCTGGGGAACATATTCCAGAGACCTGGTTTTATTTTTGAGACAGGAGCTTGCTGTGTAGTCCAGGCTACCCTCAAGCTTTTAATCCTCCTGTTGCAGCTTCACAGGGGCTAGGACTACAGGGTGTCTACCATGTCCAGCCTCCCACAACCCAGCCTGGCCAAGGATGACACTCAGCTTCTAAGTGTGTTTGGTTTGGTTGTTTTGGCTTGGGTTTTGGTTATGAGACAGGGTCCACTATGTCGATGATTCATTCTGTAGACGAGGCTGGCTTAAAACTTCCAGCCTTCCTGTTTCAGCCTCCCAGGTTCCGGACTAACAGACAAGTCACAACATCTAGTTTAAACATTTAAGGTCCTCCCTATCCCCCAGAGATTGAACTCACAACCTTGCACATATAGAATTTCAGTACAGTGATTGCCACAATTAACAGCCTCCCACTTGGAAGCTGCTTCCAATTGCAGGTCCCCCACTCCCACCCCCACTCCATGCAAAGCCAGCCTGCTGCCCCTCCCCCCACCATGTGATTTTTTTTTTTCCCCCTGGAGCTCCTGCTGGTTGAATAGCCTCTCCTACCTTAAGGAGCCTGGGCTCTCATCTGCGAAGGTGCCCTGCTCCGCCCTCCCCTCGTGCCTCGCTCGGCTGCCTGTCTGTAACACGGCTGGCTACAGTCTGTCCTTTTGACAACTGAGCAAACACACCAGCCCGGTGGGCGGCCAGGTCAGCTTTTGTGCCAGTGTTTAATGGCTCATCCGTGAGGTCTGGGCTGTGGTAGAGGCACGGCCCAGCAGCTCCAGTGGGAAAACAGACATTAACTTGGATTCCGGCGCCGCGGCTGCTCTCAGGACGGGGACAGGTGCCAGTGAGGGCCTGGGGACCATAGCTCGAGGCAGTCAAATTTTGTGTGAGAGGGTCTTCTTCTGCAAAGCCAGTCTCTGTCACAAATATCCCAAGGCTAGATTTGTCCAGCAGGTGTATAAACAGTGGCTCTAACGAAGCTCCAGGACTCCAGGGCATGTAGACATGGTATGCGAGGGGTCAAGACAATGGTGGGGGCCTCAGAGTGAGATGGTGTGTGGGTAGCACCTCACCATTTGCTAAGCAGGCTGCACGCCAGCCCTGCACACAGACAGCCTCAGGAAAACTCAGCCAAGCAGAGGGAAAGCCAGTGTACTAGACTCGCCCTGGGTCGCTGCTTTCTGGGGGTGGGCATGAGCCTGTGAGCTCCATCTGTGGAGCCCGGGGCCTTGCCTCTTGGGTGAGGCCTAGTGTTTGCTTCTGAATACATATCCCAGCTCATCCTCAGACTATCCAGCTCCCTGAATGCACAACTCCTCCTGAACAACGGTTCCCAGCCCAGCTGACTCCACAACAGTGGCTCTATCCCTGCTGACCTCCACCAAAGCTCCCACATCCTGGCCAACATCATCAGTGACCTTTATCTTCTCTGACCTCCCCCCTTTTGATGGCCCACTGTCCTTGTGCACAGTGCCCCGCCCCTGCTACCCTCCCCCATGCTGGACCCCTTGCTGACCCATCCTACAGACAGAAGGACCCCTCTGGATGACTTTTCCATAGATGGAAACCCCCTTTGTTGATCTCCCCTGTCTGGGCTGACACACCCAATAACCCCTGCCATCCAGAAGTCACTGAGCCCAGGGATTGTGTCCCTGTCACCTCTACCTACCACAGTCCACACCCCACCCCACCCCATCTGACTTTCTTCCACCCTTGCCCAACTAACAGAGAGTTCACAGGTCACCTTCCATCTATTCATTGCAGCCTTTGAGGGTCTCCCCAGAGGGTGCTGCCACAACTAACTTTGCCCCTTCATCTCCTGCCAGGCTAGATATTCCTGGAACCCTTCTCCTCAACCAACCATGGTGTCTTGAGCCCTGTAGTCACCTTGACCAAGTGAGTCCCAAGACATGGATGCCATTTATACACCCTTACATATTAAATAGACCTTCTCCCACTCCTACTTTGAACCCAGGAGATCAGGCTCCAATGATGCAAGCTTGTTCTCCAAACGCAGCTGGGCATGCATGTACAGGTAGGCCTTTGATTTGACACAGCCTAGAACTAAGGTCCCACATCTATGAGTCTAGAGTACATCAGGTGCCTGGTAGGTACAGCTTCATGTCTCTGTCATACTAGTTTTCTTTGCTAGAGATGAGGGCACTGGCAAGCCTTTCCACCCAGCATGCCTCCTGCCAGACGGGAGAAACTCAAATGAAGCCCTGTGGGGATCTGGCTGTTCACTCAGAGATCCATAGCCACCCCAATGCCCAGATCTCAGCTCTTCCAGACCCAGAGGAGATCTACCAGCTGCCCCAGACTGCAGCCCAGTGTGCTGTGTGTGTGTTCACACGAGTGTATATGATGTGTACACAAGAGTGTAGGTGCTGTTTAAGGGCACACACACATGTACTGTGTAAACATAGAGTGTGTGTGCTATGTGCACAAGTATGTGAGCTTCTATGTGATACTATTTAGGTATTTGGCTGTGTACACACTAGTGTGCATGCAATACAAGTATGCACTGTGTGAATGAGTGTGCGTGAGAAAGTGCCTGCTGTTCTGTGCATGAATACAGGCACTGTGCTCATTTGTGCTTGCATGTGTTGATGTGTTAAGTGTGCATGTGATTGTGTGTGCTGTTTGTGAAAGAGTGTGCATGCATGTGTGTGTGTGTATGTGTGTGGGCTGTGTGCATGTGATTGTGTGCTGAGTGAATGGATCCACATGTATGAGTGTGTTGTGCACAGGGGTGGACAGACGAGTTTGTGCAAGTGATTGTGTGTTGGGTCTCTACGTGATTTGTACTGTGTGTGTGTGTGTGTGTGTGTGTGTGTGTGTGTGTGATTGTGTGCTGTGTGAGAATGGTGCACATGCTTTCTGCATGTGTGTGAGACTGTGTGTGCACATGAGTACTGTCTGTCTGAGTACTAGACATGTTTGCTTGCTTCCTTGCTTGCTCGCTTGCTATGGAGTCTTGCAATATTGCTAAGACTTGTCTTAAACTCCTGGGCTCAAGCACTTCTCTTGCCTCAACCTCCCAAATAGCTGGTACATCTGACAGATGTGCAATTGCCATAGCCCATGGGAGTCAACACCACCAAATTGTCCTTGTAGATATGTTCAAAATGTGAACTTTGTTTTGATTTATATTTTATCATTGGGACTCCAACTATATGTGACCAGCCTCATGCCCTCAGGATCCTACTCTGGCCTCCCCACGTTCTCTCTACTTGGCAGTGCCCAGCTCCATCAGGCTGCCAGGCATAGCTCAACTCCTGTTGTCTCTGCCGTGACTGGACCCAGCCCATTTCCTGGGGGTGGAGAGGTTACCCTCTGCTATTGATGGCCATTCCTCATTCGAAGTCTTTGAGCTGAGTCCCAGACAGCACTGGGGCTGTAGATAAGCAAGGGCCAGTGCATGGGAGTGTTGGGATGGAAGCCGAGGTTAGAGGTCAGGAGACAGCTCCTTGGGAGGACCACTGTTCACCCCTGCACAGTGCTCCTATGTGTAGCTTCCCAAGATAAGCCCAGCATAGTCATACTTTCTGGTGTTCCAAGGCCCGTACAGAGGGCAGCAGAGGGTCCAAAGGGCTGTGTGGGCAGCCATGGGATGCAATGGTTCGAGGCTCCACAGACTGACTTGTCCAGTCTGGCTTATCTAGACTGGCTTGTGCATCTGTTTGGGTTTCCCAGCAAAACATGTATCCTCAAAGCAACCACTTCTGCACAGTGTTTAAGGCGCCTCTGAGGAGCCAGAAGTCTCAGCTGGGTAATCCCGGACTGTGGAAGCCAGCAAATACATTCCACATCTGTCTCGCTGGGGACACATGTGGTTGGCAGGCCAAGGATGATGGGAAATTGGATCCCAACGTGTGCAACGGACGGCCTGGAATGTGGGAGCTGCTGTGGCTCTGGAGAAGGTGACGGACCTGGTGGAGATGCCTTTGGCCCTGGTCTGGGAAGGAATGTTCCCAGTTGCTATTTTCTTGTTCTTCTTTATTGATACAAGGTCTCATGTAGCCCAGGCTGGCCTTAAACTGGATATGTAGCCAAGAATGACACTGGACTTTTAATCCTCCTGCCTATACCTCTAACGCACTGGGATCACATGAATGTGTTCTAACACCCAGTTTATGTGGTGCTAGGGATAGAACCCAGAGCTTTCTTTTTTTTTTTTTTAAACTTTTAGATAGGGGCTCACTCTTAGAGAACAGCCTGCTACAGAAGCTCTGAATCCTGCAAGAAATCTCTGGAACGAAAGGATAGTGTACATCTGGAAGGTCATTGTGAGTCATCATGGTATGGTCATCGCATCCAAAAAGCATGCTCTCCTGCTTCCTTCCCTATGAGCTGTAGCACCCAACATCCAGCCACTAAGAGAATGCAACTGTGATTTGCCCAGGATGGAGCCTTGGCAAACAAGCCCTCAGAGTTCTTCCACATCAGGGTAAAGGGAACACCGAGGTCCGCTGACTCAAAGGACCATGTTAGCTTTCCAGGAGAAAGAAGATGGATCAGAGTCCATGGTTCTCTGCAATCCTCTTGGTGGCCTATGCTGTTAGGCGCTTCCCTGGCCTTCTGGATAGGGTCTAAGCAGAGAGCACTCATGATCACCAAGTGGTGCCAGCATGATGAAGCCAGACTTCCCGGGAATCCTGACAGCTCGTCACAGTGAGTCCAGCCAACGAGCTAGAAAACACTAGTGAATGAGATCACCCAGTGCCAGACACACGGGGTGAGAATAATGCCCAACCCCTGAGAAAGCCCCCACACCTTGGAATCAACAGGCACAGGGGCGGTTCTGAGCCCTGCTTGGCTCTTGAGAGTTCCTTCCAGTCCAGCACAGAGGCAAATTCAGTGTTGCTAGCAAACACTGGGTTTGCAGTTTCAAACCCCCATGACATTGCGATTCCTCAAAGAGGCCCCACCCACATGGCCCTAACGCTAGGAGAAGAAGGCTGCATCTGTACTTAGGATGGATGTTCCCCCAGACCAGGCTTGGTTAGGGCAGAGCAACTAGCTGACAGCCACACCCAGCATGTCCCCCCAAGACAGGGACAGATGTAAAGCCTTTAGGTTTCAGATGGGTGTTCAGAGGACCCTTGGGAACCTAAGGCAATAGATAACCCCTGTTGACTCATGAGAGGAGTTTGGGTCATGTCATTCAGGCAACATGCACTGCTGTCACATGTATCATACATATAATGTGCATGGCACATGTACCTAACAACAATCTTACAGCAACATGTACTTCCAACCTTATGTGCTCCCCATGCCAGATGCACCTAGCAATATTCACATCCAACATTAGAGTGAGGGATCATTCTGCGTCTTTCTCAAGAGTCCTCTGCTCAGCCTCTCTACTACATGGTCCAGTATCAAGAGCTCCAACACAACTGATACCTAATGTTTGGGCCATCTATAGGACATCTTTCCTATCTCAGAAACATCTACTTGAACGTCAAAAACCCAATCCCCTTTCTGCCCTCTTCTTCCACATCTGCTGGTGCCTTTTTCTCGTGACTATAGCCCATCTGTCATCTGGAGACAACCTTTTGCCTTTCTGACTGTCTTTCTTCCCATGATCCTTTGTTCAATTTATTCTGTTATAGATGACCCTGTGTGATTGTGTGTGTGTGTGTGTGTGTGTGTGTGTGTGTGTGTGTGTGTGTGGCAAGTTATCACACACCCTAATGGCCACCTCAAATCCTGAATAAAAACCCTGGCTAGCAGACCTTCAACAACTTCCTGAGAGTTCTCTGTAGTCCCTCTCTCCCCAGCCAGCTCCAGCGCAGACCAGGGACTAAGACCCTCACTCCCCAGATCTAGTTCCTGCCTGTACATCTGAGACATCCTGGGCTCCAGGCATGCAGTGTTCTTTCCAAAACCCTGCCCTACCTCCCTTGTGTCTCTCTACAATGTCTGGCTCCTTTAGAACCTCTTCCAGAAGAAGGGTTGCCTGGCGTTTGCCACGCCTAAAGCCAAGGGAGTTAACTCTAGAGAAATATCTGAAGCATGGCTCCACACAGGTCCTGCAGGCCCCTAAACCTTCTCCAGGAACAATTCCCAAAGAGAGGAACATAAGACAAGCTCAAGGAGCCATGAGAATAGAGGTGACACTGAGTAAGGACAGTGAGTCTTAGGCATAAACACACCCCGGGGAGCCACGGTGCCTGACGCAGTTGGGCCAGCACTGGTCCAGACCAACCCTGAGTTAGTCTACACTGCATTCAGGTACCCCCAGGGACATGCAGTGATTGTCTGGCCTTCCTTCTTCCTGCAAAGGTGATGGCTATGCCCCAGCAGGGAGGCAGGCACTCTGATGTTAGGGCTGTGTTCCCAGGCCTGGGGGCAGCTGAGAAATGTGTTGTTTTGCAGTCGCTTCAACACTGTGGACATTCATAAAATTAATTTGCTAAGCGAGGAGATAAATCCGATGCCGTGTTCCCATGGCAACACCTCCCATGCTGCCCAATTTCAGTCTTGAGATTTTATGGGAAGCCATCCTTCCCGGTCCAGCTGCTTCCCTAGCCACTCAATCAGGGCCCAGGAATGGGGCAGAGGGAGGGGGGCGGGGGGGTTGGGGCAGCTTGAATTGAGGAATGCGGGTCTGGAATCCGAGCTGCTGAGAAATCACTTCTCCCACCCAGCTCCTGTCCGGCTCCTCTTGGGTTTTCCTGGAGAGCTGTAGGAGACCTTGGATCCAGATGAGGTCATTTTTGCCTGCAGGTCCTGGCAGGCCCAGCCCAGGACCAGGGTACCCCCTACTAGGAGGCCAGCCAAAGCTGTGTCCTGCCAAACACAGGGCCCAGACCCAGCAGACGCTTTGTCCCATCTCAAGGGCTTCTGGCCCAGGGTAGCTCACCCCAGGGGAACAGAGGCAGGAAGGTGACACAGTAGGGAGTGAGCTCAGACAGTAGCAGGGACTCTGCACCACCCGATTTGTGACTTCCACCTTCGTGTCCTAGGCGCCTGGCTCCCACCGGTGGGTGGGTGTGCCTGCAGAAGGCACGCCCAGCTCCTGCCCTGCCTGCTGAGTGTTTTCTAGAAGCTCTGAGGATCAGGTATCTGAGAGGCTGGCAGCTTCCCATCCTCCTCAGGGGTAGCCCCTGTGAATACAGCAAGGAGAAACAAGCTACTTGGCCTCAGACGGTGCAGCCCTGCAGAGACCTCTACGAAGCACATAAGCTGGCTCCAACTCTTTAATCAGCCTGTTCTGATTGTTGTAGTGAGGCTCCCAGGAGTCAATGGTATTAATCCCCTTCTGGATGTCCCTGTAAGTGGTGTGGAAATCAGCTCCCAATCACATCTTGTTGGCGTAGCAGGAGCCAGGCACACACAGGCAGCCAGTATGACATCCTATAGCTCTCAGAGCACTGGGGTTCAGGGACAGGTAGATACCCTTCCATGGGGGGGTGGGGGGCAGGCAGGGGATGGAAGGGGACAGAGATATGGGCTGCGTAGCTAGGCTTCCCAGGACTGCCAGTGTCCTCCTCAAGCTGACAAGGACACAGTATACAAAACAAGTTCAGAAAATCTACACTAGGGCAATGTGATAACTACCACATGAGATGTGGCTGTGAGACAGGGCGGGGGCAGGGGCAGCCCAGGTGTGAAAGAAACAGGAGACTTCACACCTCAAGGAGAGGAGCTCAGACATAGCAGCTGAGTGAGCATGCCAGCCCACATCCCACAGGGAGCGGGGCTTGACCCTCCATGCCCATCTGCCTTAGATGTGGCCGAAGCCTCCCCCAAGCCATGTGAATAAGCTGCCCAGTCCCCTGCGGTACATTCTGGGCCCGGTGGACTTGGGGTCTGTGGGCTAACTTTCCAGACTCAGCTGATCACAGAGGAAGAAGGGTATTTAAAAAAAAAAAAAAAAGCCACGTTGCCAAGGAGACCACTTCAAACACACTTTATAAGGTTGTGAAAAGTATACCTTCCCCTGGGGTTGGGTTACATCCCAGAGGCCCAGACAATATGCTGTTCATGTGAATGAGGCCCAACCTCTCCCTCATCTCCAGTCAATGAAGGCTCAAGCTGACTGATGCCAAGGCCACCCTGGGAAGCAGACGCAGTCTTAGAAACCTTTCTGCATTGAGGACACTGGGGGCTTATGAAGAAGGTGTTCCCAGGCCAGCCCTACTGGCTGAGATTCCCCCAAAGTAACTGGCAGTCGACGCACTGTCCCCAAACAGCAGAGCCTTCTGGAAGACCAGGGGCACCCTGAGGTCAAACCTCATACTGTCACCAGAGAGACATGAAGAGAGGGGAGGGACACGTGAACTACACAAAGCATAGTGGGGCAAGCCTGTTAGTCTAGCTATCAGGGGACTGAGACAAGCAGACAGCTTCCAATTCAAGGTCAAACTTGTCTACAGAGTGAGGCTGCCTCGAAAAAGCCAAATAGAGGATGGGGGAAATACCTTAGCTGACCAAGTACTTACTGTGCAAGCATAAGGACCTGAGTTTGATCCCCAGCATTGACATAAAAAGTCAAGTGTTGTAGCATATCCTTGTAAGCCCAGGATTGGGGGAGTGGAGACAAGAGGGTCGCTAGGGCTGCCTGACTCCTGACTCCACTGCAGTTCTCTCTCCCTTTTTTTCCCTCATGGAGACAAGGTCACTCCACGTAGCCCAAGTTGGCCTAGAACTCCCAATCCTCTTGCTTCAGTCTCCCAAACAGTGGGATGATAGGCGTGAACCATCATGCCCAGTATACCTTCACTTCTCAACCTGAAGATGGGCTCCTACAGACTCTGAGAAGAGTGTCACAAGAGCCCATAGCCATGACCAATCACAGAAAGATGCAGAAGAGAGGACTTTCAGAACTCTAGGCAGGAGAAGAGGCAGGAAACAACACTAGAGGGGAAGGTGACAGGCACCCTGGAAACTGTACAGCTCCCACTGGGATGTCAGCCATCACCCCAGTCCTTGGAGCCTGAGAACTAACCTTCTGGATGACTCGTCACATAGATGTCCCTGACATGATTGTACCTTTCTTTCTAAAATGGTCAGGGATGGCTTCTTGGATTAGAGGTCTGTGTGGAGCCAACCCCACCAACACTCACACACACACTCACACACACACACACACACACACACACACACACACACACACATACACACACACAGTAGTTCAAAGGCTCTAGCCTTGGCCTGCACACAGGACTGAGTTTTGGACATTGAGGTGCTAGGATGGAGGAAGTGGGTTCATTCTAGTTTTGACCAGAACAACCATTTGCTTTACCCATGCTTCTAATCATCTCTCCTCTTTACATTTATTATTACATTTATGCATTTATGTGTGTGTGTATGCTTATGAGTGTATATGTATGTTTGTGTGTATATATGTGTTTATGTATATGTGTATGTTTGTGTGTCTGTATGTGTGTGCTTGTGAGTATATGTGTATGTTTATATCTGTGTGTGCATCTGTGTGTATGTGTGTTTCTGTGTGTGTTTGTGAGTGTATATGTGTGTGTATATGTGTGTATGTATATGTTTCTGTGTATACATGTGTGCTTGTGTATATGTGTGTGTTTGTGTGTATATGTGCATATGTGTGTGTTTGTGTTTATGTGCATATATGTTATGCAATGCCATCATCACACCTGTTCTCATTTTTAAGGAGACTCGTTTGATCTCAACAACAAACAGCCCAGTAACAGGGTGAGAGGCTATCATGCCAACTCCCCCACATAGATACTTGGGGGATGATGTGGAGGATGTGAGATGAGGTGGGGGTGCTAGGTGAGGGGAGCAGAGAATAAGCCAACGCTGCACTGGATTCTACTCAGGCTGCCCAGAGCCCTTGGCATCAACGGCCTGCATAGGACTCACCTCTGTGATGATGTAGAAGTCATCCCCAGGCTCCCCCTGCACAACGATTTTCTCTCCATCTTCAAACTGCACAGGCTCCAGGGCATCAGCTACAGTCAGGCGTTCCCACTTCTCCAGGGATTCTGCAGGAAGGTACAAGGGGTCACAGGCCACACTTTGCTACCATGGAAACATCAGATGCTTTCTTGGGAAGCCCAGTTCTCAGATCCCTGAGGTGATCTGAGACTATGCTCCTAAGCGGTGACAGATAATCCTGCGGTGGGAACCAGCTTTCAGAAATGCTGAAATGCCAGATCTGCTCTTTAGCACAGGGGCTGGCACCTCTCAACATTAGGTTCTATCCAAGATGTTCTCTGTATGTCAGCTGCTTGTGGTAGCACAAGCCTTCGTCCCAGCTACGCAGGAGGTTAAGGCAGGAGTATTACACTCAAGGCACACCCAGGATAAAGAGTGAGTTCGAGAGACTCTGCACAACTTACAGAGATTTTTGTTTCAAAAGAAAAAGTAAAAAGAAGTAAGTCTGAAGATGGAACTTAGCAATAGAGCCCCTTCCTAGAATCCCCCAGTGAGGGGCTGGGGGCGTGGCTCAGTGGTAGAGCCCCTGCCTGGAATCCCCCAGTGAGGGTCTGGGGGCGTGGCTCAGTGGTAGAGCTCCTGCCTAGAGTCTCCCAGTAAGGGGCTGGGGTGTGGCTCAGTGGTAGAGCCCCTGCCTGGAATCCCCCAGTGAGGGTCTGAAGTGTGGCTCAGTGGTAGAGCCCCTGCCTAGAATCTCCCAGTGAGGGGCTGGGGGCGTGGCTCAGTGGTAGAGCCCCTGCTTAGAATCCCTCAGTGTGGGACTGGGGTGTGGCTCAGTGGTAGAGCCCCTGCCTAGAATCCCCCCCCCCCCGTGTGGGGCTGGGGTGTGGCTCAGTGGTAGAGCCCCTGCCTAGAATCCCCCAGTGAGGGGCTGGGGGCGTGGCTCAGTGGTAGAGCCCCTGCCTAGCCTATGCCAGGCCCTGAGTTCCATCCTCAGCACAAAAATATAAAGTAAAATACATTTGACTCTTATTTAATTTTGGGGGGGAGACGCACTTTGAAAACAGCACTGACTCTATGATGTAAACAGTAGGTACTAAATATTGAGTCAATATTCATTTAAAGAGAAATTACTTTCTCTCCAAAAGAGAAAGACTAAGTGTGTGTGTGTGTGTGTTTTACAAACAATGGAATCACAGCCAAATTCCACAACTACTGCATACTTTGGACAACTCAACAAATCGAGCAGGATTGTTCCACTCAGAAACAGCCTCCTCAGAGCAAGGCCTGGGTGCTGAGTGTGTGTGTGTGAGCACGCGTGTGTTTACTTAGGTGCACATTCATGTGGGGGTCATGGATTGCTTTCCATTGCTCTTCCTCCTCGTTTAGTGAGTCAAGGTCTCTCAGTTGAATCCAGAACTCACAGATATGATTAGTCTCTCACTCGCTAGGTTGCTCTGACATCCCATCTCAAGTTTCAGAGAATTCAATTATAGGCAGGCTCCCACACCCACCTATCATTTATGTGGGTGCTGGGTTCCAAAGTCTAGTCCTCAGGCTTGCATAGCAGGCATGTGAACTACTGAGACATCTCCCCGCTTCTTGGGATTTTGCTTTGTTTTGTTTTGAGACAAGGCCTCAATATATATTCCGGGTTGAGCTTGAACTCACAGTGTGCCAGATAGCTTCAATTGTCAACGTAAAGAATTAGAATAATCTGAGAAGAGAGTCTCAATGAGGAATTGTCTAGGTCAGGCTGGGACTATGTACCTGTCTGTGGGGATTGTCTTAATTGCCTTAATGAATGTGGGAAGGCCCAGCCTAAAGTGGGTGGCACCATTCCCTAGGTTTGGATATGGGACTGTATAAGGGTAGAGAAGGCCAGCTGAGCACTGAGCATGAATGTATCCATTCTCTCTCTCTCTCTGCCTTTGACTGTAGATGTGATATGACCAGCTGTCACAGGCTCCTGCCAATGTGACTTCTCTGTGAGAAGCTCTAGCCTAGAACCCTCTCTCCCCTAAACTGCTTTTTGTAAGGTATTTTTCACAGCAACAGAAATGAATCTAGGACACACCCTGTGTAGCCATGGCTAGTCCCACAGCAATCCTCCTGCCTCAGCTTCTGGATGCTAGGTTTGCAAGCTTGAGCCACCATGGCCAGCACTGATGTTCTGGTATCCAGAAGGGACACACTTGCTACTATTTTAGGTTTAAAAAAAAGTTAATTCTGAGGCTGAGTTTACCTTTAAATGCTTATAAAGGCAGCAGGCCCCTGAATCCTACACACAGTTTCTCTTCCCCGGCCCCCAGATAGGAAGAAAACATAAGAAAGTGGGCATTTTCTGTGAGAAAACCATGGTCACCTTTTAAACTATATTTCCCTCCCTATTGCCTCGCTGCAAAAAGAACCCTTTCTGGCCTGCGCTTCAATGCTACATATGTAGGCCAGCTGCTAAAAATAAAAATTTAAAAAGGCAGTCATTTTAGATCTAGGTTAGCAGGGAAATGTGCCTCCTTTAAATCCCCTGCTGTGTCCACACTGCAAAAGGGTCACATTTCCATGGAACCCCAGGCTTCAGGGAACCCTACTGGGAAGAGCGAAGTCCTGCTCCAGCCAGAGCGATGGGTCTTCTCTTTCTTCTTTTCCTCTGTCTCTCTTTTCACTTTCTCTCCTGTCCTCTCATTTACTGAGACACAGCCTCAAAAGTAGCCAAGCCTGACTTTAGGACTTTCATAATCCTCCTGCCTCAGCTTCCTGACTTACAGACTTATACTGCCACATGTGGCTTGCTGCAGCTTTCTTTAAAATGTCTTTGACCAGGCATATTGGCTCGTGCCCGTAATCTCAGCACTTGTGATCAGAGAGCTTTCATGACAGCCTTGACTGTACAGTAGCGAGTTTGAGGCCAGCCTGGACTGTGTGGTGGTTTGGGTAAGAATGGCCCAAGAGGCTCATCCGTTTAAGTGCGTGGTCATCATTAAGACAGGGTGCTACTTGAAAGGGATTAGGAGGTGTGGCTTTGTTGGAGAAGGTGTGATCTTGTTAGAGGAAGTGTGTCACTAGAAGTGGGCTTTGCAGTTTCAAAAGCCCAAACCAGTCCCAGTATCTCTCTTCTGCTACCTTCCAATCCAGATCCTACAGCTCTCAGCTTACATGTCTGCCTGCATGCCGCCATGCTAGCCACCACGAGGATAAACTTCTGAACTGCAAGCAAGCCCCAACTAAATGCTTCTTTTTCTGAGAGTCACCTTGGTCATGTGTGTCTCTTCACAGCAATGAAGCAATGCACATTATCCACTGTGGAATAAGATCATTTTTGAGCGACACTACAGTCTGCATCAAGAAGAAACAGGCGCAGAGTGACACTGGGATGTTCATATGGAACACTGTGTGCAATAGAGGCTGCAGTCAGGATGCTCATCTTCAGGTGAGGGGCATGGCTCAGGGTAGAGCACCAGCCCATAATCTCCCAGGCTGGGGGGTGGCTCAGCGGTAGAGCCCCTGCCTAGAATCCCCCAGGGAGGGGCTGGGGTTAAGCAATGGAGTACTTGCCTAGTATGTACAAAGCTTGGGGATCAGCAGCACCTTCCTATTCTCTCTCTCTCTCTCTCTCTCTCTCTCTCTCTCTCTCTCTCTCTCTCTCCCCTACATGTTTTTAAGCACAGCCCCCCCCCACCAATAGCATTTAAATGTGCACCATCCCAAGGTTAGAAAACCAGATTTGCCACAGCATTACCTCTTAACAGCATAAATCTTAGGTGAAAACTGAAATAACTGTAAAGGTGGCAGCCAGTATTTGGCACCAGAGTTTTAAATGAACCAGAACACATTTTAGAATATTTAAACCATGCACATAGAGGCAGAGGCAGAGGCAGAGGCAGAGGCAGAGGCAGAGGCAGAGGCAGAGGCAGAGGCAGAGGCAGAGGCAGAGGCAGAGGCAGAGAGGGGCTTTGCAGTGACCTAGCTGAGGGGAGTGGATGGGGAGTGGCTGCCTGTGGAGGATGAATCTCTCTCTGTTGGTGCAAAGATCAGGTTCCAAGTAAACGGTGGAGGGAGGGGGGGGGGCTGCACACCCTGCGGCTGGGCTTATTTCTCTGAGCCAGCTTCTTACAACACTGCAAATGGCTGGTTCTGGGTTGTGCATGTCTCACCACAATCAATGAATCAGCACTGTAGCAGTTCATTAAGGGCAGGAAGGGGAGGCCCCGTCACACAGCAACGGGACAAAGTGTATGAAGAACCACTGTGTTTAAGAAGCACTGAGAGGAACAGGTGCCAAGCCGAGCCCTCCCTCTCCCTCATAATTCAGAACAAGATTACCATCATCTTCTCCAAAGGTCTCTGAGCCACTCAGCTGTGCACATAAGCCCAGGGTGCACCTATAACCCACAAGTCTCTGCAGGCTCTGGGGATGGAACATAAAGGTAGCCTTGGAAGGGCAGTGATGTCACTGAGGAGCCTTGCTCAAGGTGAGCCGAAAGGGAGGGGGAAGACACCTAGTGCATGACTCCAGCTAGGAAGACAAAGAGCTAGCTTTCCGCTCCAAATCATGGAGCCGACACGAGGGCACCAAAGAAAGCAAGAGCGATAAACAGACATAGTGTAGGAGGGCCAAGGACACCTATGGTGTGACATGCCACAGGTAGCAGGGTATGAGTATGCATCTGTGTAAAGGTCTACCGTGAATGTGTGCATATATGAACATGCACATGCATGAACACATGCCATAAATGTGTATTTACAATGAATGTGCACATAGGAATGCATGCTACATTTGTGCATACATATCCACATATACATGTGCATGTGTGCAAGTGTATGAGTGTAGGTGAGTGTGTGGTATGTGTGCATATATGTACAACCACTCCTGTGGGAGTTGTGCACATGTGTCTGCATTTGCACGTGAGCATGCATGTCCCAAACCTGTATAATGCTAAGCAGAGGTGACCTGTCAGCCACACAGGGAGAAGGGGATGTGAGCTGATTGCAGGCACTCTCGGGAGGCTGCAGAGAGGCCGCCGCAGGCAGCAGAGTCACTGACCTAGGATGGAGACTTTGCTGAGGAACTCCTCATACATCTTGCGTTTCCTCAGTGTGCTTCCCTGTGAAAGAAAAAAGCAGAACAAGGCCGGTGGATCGCTACTCTGAGCCTTTCCACGCTTGCAGACTCCTCTCAGCAACTAATCTCTTCAGAGGAAGCCCATTACGTGTAATATGAGAGCCTATGTCTCCTACTTCCTGCTCGTCACCTTCTGTGCCTTCGAAAGCAGATCTGGACACCGTCAGTGCTGCTTCCTGGGGTCCAACCCTGAGCAAGCCACCCCCTGCCCCCAGTGAACAGAACCATGCTGTTTAAACTTTCCAAAGGTGGCTGTGGCTATGCCTGCCCTGCTCTTCCCAGGTAGAATCTAATGCCCCTGCCTCAGCCACCTGACTTGTATTTTTAAGTATGCACCACTAAAACCCACTGTTACAAAGCCTTTAGGTTGTCATGGCATCCAGCCATCCAGTGGGCCTCCCAGCAACCTCAGGTGAGAGAGGCCACAGATGTCCTAGAGAAGTCTGCCCTGCCTCCCAGTGCTGCAGCTGGGACCCTCTTACTCCCGAGGTCTACACCAATCTCAGGTACTGCAGCCCTGACTCGGAGTCTGCTGAGGAAGATATACATTGGAAGATGTTCAGGAAAGGGAGATGGATCAGACATGAGGTACAGGACAGATACACGGAGGTCTGCAAATGCCTGAGGAGTGTGGCTCAGCCTCGTCTAAGAGTCTGGCAATCTCAGTCCTACGTGGGGTGGCATTTATAATATAAGCATCCCTCCTGGGGTCTGACGCTAAGCTCTAAGCACATCCGCACAACGTGCAGCAGCCCTAAGGGGAGCAGAAATGGAGAGACCAGTGCATTGCAGGCTCAGAGCTGAAGCATCAGGGGTTAGGAGTCAGGCCTCCTTAGCCCTCTCTTGACACCACCCATTGACAGGGCTGTACCTACTCTCTGGAAGCAGGTTCAGCTGGCTGTGAAGATGTTCATATCTCCATCTGCTAGGCACATTGTAGGCAGCTCTATCACACCCAAAATAAGGGTTGCAGCAGGAACCCCCTCTACCTGGGGTGTGGGGATAGCCCATGGACCCAAACTCAGAGCCATGAACCAAAGTCAGTCAGTGAAGCCCTGCTGAAGGGGAAAGGACTTTCAAGAGGACTGAACTGAAGGCATGTGGCAGTAAATGCCATTCCCCGGAAAGCTATGACAAAAATGTGAACGTTGGTGAAGTGAGGAGGAAGGCCTTCGAGGCTCCAGGGCACACCGCAGCTTCCACAGGGCCAGACCATGGGGCTCCCCCTAGCCGTGCACAAGGTCAAGCTTCCTGCTTGCCTCAAGACACTCAATACTCCTGTACTCTCAGCACCCAGAGCACAGATATGGGCTTCCCACTCTCAGACTGTGAAACCTACCATGGGTACCACTTGAGCCCCCACACCACAGTGGGGTAGAAGATATAGCGATATGTCTGCCCTCCCATGTCCTCCTAGGGTTTCACATAAAGGTCAGCCGGGCTATGTTTCTGAGAGGATCGACACTTCAATTCAGGGGAACAAGGGTAAATCTGGATGCACTTTCCACATCACTAGTCCTGGGGGAGTGAGATTTTAAAAAACCATTTATTGTAAGGACCTAGATTCAATAAACATCCCTACTTATGTTGATAATGGTGATAGCGATGATATCAGTGATGACGATGGTGTTGGTGATGATGGTGATGATGAGCTAGTGATGGTGGTGGTGGTGGTGATGGTGATGGTGATGGTAGTAATGGTGGTGATGGTGAATAGTGATAATGGTAGTGGTAGTAATGGTGCTATTGGTAATCATAATGGAGGTGATGACAGCGGTGGTAATGAAGTGATGGTGGTATTGGTAATGATGATGGTGGTAGTTATGATGAGATAGTGATGATGGTAGTAATGGTGATGGCTTTGACGATAACAATAATGATGTAGTGATAGTGGTGATGGTGGTGGCGGTGGTTATGGTGATGATGACAGTGATGCTTTTGATGGTGATGATAATGCTGGCAATGGAGGTGGTGATGATGGTGATGAGGATGCTGAGGTGGGAATGATGCTATTGACAGTCATAATGGCAGTGGGTAGCTATGAGTTAGTTTAGGGGTACACACAGAGCTTGGGGAGCAATCCACCAGCACGTACAGCACCCCTTAACTAATGAGCCTGGAGGAATCTGGAGGAGGACTTTGAGCTTGAGATAGCTGTCAGAAAGCCTGGGCTCAGACCTCCATTCTCACTGGCCTCTTGAGCTCTTTCTTCTCATCTGCAATGGGAATATTAAAACCTCCCCCCAAAGGGTCTCTATGAAGACTGGCACAGGATACAGTGACAGGACCCCAGATCCTCCATCTCCCAAGCTTGGGCCTCAACTTTCCCTTCAGATTGCATTCAGAGCAGCACTAATAAGCCTGCAAATTTCCAGTCCCCAAAACCCAGAGTTACACCCCAAAACCCAGAGTTACACCCCAAAACCCAGAGTTACACCCCAAAACCCAGAGTTACACCTCAAAACCCAGAGTTACACCCCAAAACCCAGAGTTATACCCCAAAACCCAGAGTTACACCCCAAAACCCAGAGTTACACCCCAAAACCCAGAGTTACATGCCATGAAGCTCTCTACTTTCCAGGAAAACTCCTGTGATGGCTAATGTGAATTGTCAATTTGACAGGATCTAGAGCCACCTAGTAGACAAACCTCTGGGCATGTCTGCAAGGGGATTTCCAGATTGGGTTACTGGAGTGAAGACCCATCCTACAAATGGGGGGACCAATTCTAAATGGGAGAAGCCCTCCCACCATTCTATGGGCTGGGGTCCTAGACTGAATAAAAGGAGAAGAAAAACTGAGAACCATACCTCTCTCTCTGTCTGTGTCTGTGTCTGTGTCTCTGTGTCTCTGTCTCTCTCCCCTCTCTCGTCTCCACCCCTCTTCCTGACCGTGGATGCAATGTGACCAGCTGCCTTATGCTCCTGGTCCTTCCTCTCCGAGACAGGCTGTACTTAAAGCTGTGAGCACAGAAAACCTTTCCCTTAAGCTGCCTTTGTCAAGTATTTTGTCATAGCAAAAAGAAAATTACAAATTCAAGTTGCACCAGTGCTGGGGACTCAGTGTCCAGCAGTGCCAGGAGAACATCATTAAGTTGTCCTCAGCTGTGAACTTCGATGGTGAGATGGATAGGTCTGCCAGCGGAGGCTGGAACAAGTCTGTTTCCATGACAACAAGACGGCACACTTGGGAAGCCAGTGTCCAGGCTCTGGTGATGCAGAAATGTTGTGTCTGCCTATCGGTGCAAGTTAAGTGGCTGTGGTAGCAGTAGCCTGAAGGTGACCTGGCCCAAGCCATTTTAATCCCATCCGGCCCTAAAAAAAAAGGCACGTCTTTTGAAAATGTGCAGTTCCCAATGACCACCTAGCAATTAAGCTATGCCAGAGGAATGCAGGCAGGTTGTGACCCAGGAACCTCAGAAGCTAACATTGATGTAGCAGACAAGAAAATGCTGAAAATATGGGGCCTAGGGAAGTAGTCAGGTAGCAGGTGAAGCCAGCCTGCTTTGTTCCTAGACTAAGCAGGCATTCCTAAGCCTCTTGGTGACATGGGGTATCCCCAGCTTAGCAGGTTTTACAGCATTCAATACAGCAGCCGAAGATGGCTCCAATGGGGCTCAGCCTAGGAACCTGCCTGTGAAGGTGACCTCAGCCTTCTCCCCAAGTAGCCTGCCTGGTAAGGGGACTCACTCTGCCTGTCGCCTTGGTACCCACAGCATGCCCAGTGGTGGTTAGTATTGATTATGAACTTGACAGAGTCCAGAATAACCTGGAAGGGAGTCTCAAGGAAAGCTGCTCTTAGTCCCGGCTGCTCTGTTGGTGTCTGCAGGATTACCTTGATTGGGTTAACAGAGGTGGGAATGCCAACCTGGAATATGGACAGCACCATTTATTAGTCCTGGACAGAAGGCAGGGGGGAATGGAGTACTGGCATCCAGTGCTCTCTGCTCCTTGGCTGTGGATGGGATGTGACCAGATGCCTCCAGCAATGGCTGTGGTGACCTCCCTGCTGTGATGGGCTGGACTGCAAACTGTGAGTCCAGATATGCCCTTTCTTCCCTAGGAGGCTTTTGTCAAGGGTGTTTTACCTTCCTAGCAATGGAAAAAGAAACCAAGGCAGACCTCAGCCAAGATCCCTATCAGATTTCAATAGCAGGGACCTTGAAACCCAGAAGGGCAGAGCAGGCGCTCACCTCCATCCCCAGGGCCCTTCCTCACTCCCCCACCAGCAAAGAGTGAGTACCTGACTTTGGAACGAATTGGCATGAGGCTGGGTTAGAAGGTCGCTGTAGGTCCAGGAGAGGAAGATGGCGTTTGCTGAACAAGCAGAGGCCCCACCTTGCTCAGGGTGTCCCAGGTAGGACAATGAGACCAGGGATCTGAGACCCTGCCCTCTTCTGCCACCCAAGGTGCTGAGAACCACACACTGTGTATGGTGAACTCTGCCTGTCTCGTGGTTCTGGAACCAGAGATGAATCAAGCTCCCAGAACAACTTATCCCAGCCAGAGCACCCGTGCTACTCAGGACAAGGAGCTGGACCCGGCTGACGTTTCTCCATCACCTGAAGCCTCCAAGCACATCCCCACCCCCACCCTGCACCGCACTATAAGCAAGGGCTCAGAAGAAGTTTCTTAGTCACTTATGTGTATGTAGTTCTCCACCGCCTTGGGGTTCTTATTCTGGGCAAAGGTTGATGGGGTCACCTATTCTCAGACTGTGTGAACCCCCTATGAGTCACTCAAGCTTATCTCAGAAACCCTACAGAAAATTGGGGGGGGGCATTCATAGAAGTTTCAGGTTATTATATAGGTTATTATAGTTGTTATATATAGCACAGGTTACCACGTGTGCTATAAAGTGGAGGGTAGCTGGTTCTTGTAGAGATGGCTTAGAGAGTCAGTCAGGATGTGGGTGGGTCCTTCAGAGTCAGTAGCATTAGGAATGGAGACCCACATCCACTTGGAACACAAGATTCAGGGACTTAGGACACTTCCTGCAGAGGCCTCAGAAGCCCCCAGTATGACCTGGAGTACACAGTTTGATTTTATTTTTATTTTTTTTGTTTGTTTGTTTTTTTTGAGACAGGGTTTCTCTGTATAGCCCTGGCTGTCCTGGAACTCACTTTGTAGACCAGGCTGGCCTCGAACTCAGAAATCCACCTGCCTCTGCCTCCCGAGTGCTGGGATGAAAGGCGTGCGCCACCACACCCTGCTCAGTTTGATTTTATATACGTAACTTTTTGACATGACTCTTTTATATTTTTGAGATAGGGCTTCATGTAATCCAGGCTAGCCTGTATGTAACTTGACGATGACATTGGACTCCTGAATCTCCCACCTCCACCTCTTGAGTGCTGGAATTACAGGCATGCACCACCGTGCCTCCTTAGGCAGTGCTGGGTCCATACCCCAGGGCTGCATGCATGTTAGGACAGCCCTCTAGCAACTGAGTCACATCCCAGTCCCTCTACATTGAATTCCAAACTCACTAGTTGCAAACGCAGGGCTCCCAGTGAGAGACAGGTGAACGAAGAGAGGGCTCAAATGAAAGGAAAGAAACTCAGGGGCTGCTGCCTACAGATGGGGTGTGCCTACAGATGGGGTACACCTACAACTCTGCCCGGCACTGGACACCATGTGTCCCTTAGAGAAACAGGAACAGGGAGAGACACTTAGGAAACTTCCAAAGGACAAGTCACAGGGTTTCAACTCCAGTGTGGAGTCTCCGGCTGACCTTGTGGGATGTAGCCAGCTCCCTCGAGGGAGAGCCTGGTGACTTCTCATCTTCTGCATATCCCACCGTGAGCCTGAGTAAGGCAGGAGCCCTCAGTAGTGCGTGAGTTGGCCAGATCCAACTCTGCCCAGATGGGGGATGGGTGCGGACAGGATCCAAATTCCCCACAAGAGCTCTGCGGATTCTGGAGCCCAAATGGCTCTATTCTTAGTGTCTGGGGATCCGAAATTAACCCAAAAGAAAGCGCCAGCTCCCTCTGCGACTTTGAGAGCATTCCTGAATATAAAGTCCTAACCACAGAAGTCCCACAGCCAGCAATGACACAGCATAGACTAGATAGCGGAGAAAGAGCTGCTTATGCAACTTCAGGCCAGGTGCACTCAGAGGGTGCTGGGACTGTGTCCTCTTGCAGAGAGGGAGGATTTCCCCATGACACCCTCCCACTGGGACAGGCAGTTCCCTGCAGATGGAGAACATGTTGGAGTTAAAGGACTATAAAGCTATACCGTCTGTGCTGTATCTATGCCCACAACAGTGCAAGACAATCCAGACGTGTTGGGCATGCCAGGTCCAGGGAACCACTGCCTCAAAGACGGTGGTGATCTACAAGTGTGTCCTACAGAAGAGCTGGTATCATATCAAGACCACAACAGGATGTGCACTTTGTGCCTCAGTGACTGAGCACCCAGGCTCCATCCTGAGCTATTCTGGGGGAACATTCTGGAACATCTCACCCCATGGCCACTCTCAGTTCCCCAAGTCTACCTCAATCTACCTGAGTCCCAGGTCCCTCTGTGACTCAAGGAGTTGTATGTCAGGCATCATGATGGTGGGCCCCAGAGGAGACTGTGGGTTTTCAGGATGGAGAGCTCCTAACTTTTTAGGACAAAACTCTCATTCTCTTCTCACGATATTTGCTATTTATACAGCCCCCTGTGCTGAGTAGCAGCCACCACAAGGCCTTTGCACTCTGTACATGTGGCCTTTAACTCCCATAACTTTAGCCTTTGCTCTGATGTCACCTTGGAGGGACTCTGAGTTTTATTCTCCAAGTGACCTTCTAATGCAAGATGGTGGCATTGGAGATCCAGCTATCACAACCACAGTCTACAGTATCTGGAAGGAGAGAAGGGAGGGATGCAATAGAGACGTTCCCAGTCATCTTCCTGTTTTGAGAAGCTTCCAAAACCCTCTGATATTTTCCACTCAGGTCATAGGCTGCTTCTACTAGACAAACCCATCTTCACCTTAGACCTGGGATTCTGGTGGTGTCAGATCCTACTGCTGTGCCTCCTCCCCTGACAGCTTCCTGGCCAAGGTTCCACTCACCATGAGGATGCGCCTGTAGCTGTCACGGTCGATGCCCCAGAGCTTGAGATCCGTTTTGGCCTTCACGGTAGCCGCTCTGGGGGTGCCGTAGATGAGAGCCAGCTCCCCGAAGCTTCCTCCCTCGCTGATGTTGGTCACCCACTCCCCGTTCACATATACCTTTGAGAATAGGAGAGAGAGGTCAGTGGGACATGTGGCTCACAGTAGCTGCTTCCTCTGTGGGGGAACCCACAACCATCCCCAGGGGAAAGGACAGGTGCTCTGCAAGGCTCTTGGACCACTTCATACACACTCCTACCCTGGAGTAACCTTAGGTCTGTGTGACCTGCTCAAAGAAACATCTATCCCAGCCTCCTCAGAGCCACAACTGTACAGCACACAGCCACCAAAGCACTGGTCAAGACCAAAGGGTAAAACACAATGTGTTCCAGCTACCTCCTAAGTTGGTTACCCATCCATCCAGCATCTCTCAGTCTCTCTGGACCTCAGTTTTTCCAACTATACCCTAATGAGTTGCTCTACAATTACACAGAGATAGATCCAGACAAACATGCTCTCTCTTGCCTTTTCTGTTTACAAAATGTCTCTCAGCTCTGGCCATTCAGTGATCCCTCTGCTTGGGTATCCCTCTTGCCCCATCTCTGTGGGCACACACTGACTGTCCCCTTCTCTCTGGGCCTTTGCCACCAAGGCAAGCACCCAAGTCTTTTGGCTGTTGGCCTAGTTGAGCCCCCTGGCCAGGCACCACTACCAAGCTGCACCGAGGAGGAGCCAGGACAAGATTCCCTTTCAGGCCGCGTGGACAACGCGCCCTGCACAGTGTGCACACTATGCATGGACCTTGCGCGGCCCACACCCAGCCAGGGCACAGAATGGGCAGATTGTTCGTTCCCAGGGCGATTATGCAGCTCGGTTACTATAAATTGACACAATGCACGCTTTATCCCCCAGCGTCTCAATGAGCGTACAGAACCGTTCCCACTGCTAAACCGGGTGCGTACGCAGAGAATGGATTGTGATGAATCATGGAAGCGATTCTTATTGAAATCAATGTCTCATTATCCGGTAATAACTGAGGCACAGAGATTTCTGTCTGAAAGAGAACGCCTCGCAGGTGATGGTTGTAACTCCACGATGAAGTGAGCAAGACATGGAAAGGGACTGGCTAGCCACAAAGATGGGGGGAGGGAGGATAATAGTCCCAAAGACAGAACTCAGGGACCAGATCGGGTGTGTGCTCCTCCCACCTGGCCTGGTGGGTTCCCCAAACCCCAAAGGGATGTGGGGTGCTAGGAGGGGAAGAGATAGGCACTGATTGCCCTTAAAAACCTGCAAAGAGACTAGGCATGGTGTCATACACCTGTCACCTCTGGCTGAGTCAGGAGGATGACAGGCTCCAAGCCAGTCTGAGCTATAGAATGATGTCCTGTCTCAAAAAACCTAGAGCCAAAAAGGTCCATAAAAAGTCTGAAAGCAATGCCCACCAAACGCTGTAGGGAATGTTGATGGAAAGAGGGAGGGAGTGTGGTGGCCTGGGATTTAGATGTGAGTCTACAGACCTCAGAGCACACCCCTAGGACCTCACATCATTTCCACAGCCAGAAAGGGTAGAGCACAGCCTCCCCTCCGGACTCAGGGCTGCCACTGCCACCTTGCCTGTGCTCCTGCGGGAAGCTATGCATGAAGTTAGCTTTCAGGTTGGAAACCCACACTAATCTGAACATGGAGCTCAGTGAGTATGCACAGCCCTCCCAATGTCACCTTCAGTCTGTCACTTGGCTCTGTGAGCCTCAGTGTGCTCATCCAGCCTAGATAGGCTGTCATACCCATCTGATGCTGCCAGGATCATTGTTTTGGTGGTACTAGGGATTGAATGCAAGGTCTTGTACTCCAGCTCCTCACTGGGGGATTCCAGGCAGGGGCTCTACCACTGAGCCACACCCCAGCCCCTCACTGGGGGATTCTAGGCAGAGCTCTACCATTGAGCCACACCCCCCAGCCCCTCACTGGGGGATTCTAGGCAGGAGCTCTACCACCGAGCCACACACACCTCCAGCCCCTCACTGGGGGATTCTAGGCAGGGGCTCTACCACTGAGCCACACCCCCAGGCCCTCACTAGGGGATTCTAGACAGAAGCTCTACCACTGAGCCACGCCCCCATCTTCTCTCTGAAGTACTCTAGACAAATGCCTTCCACTGAGCTGTATCCCCAACCTCTTCCCCACTTTGAGACAGAGTTTCCCCGTGTAGTCTATGTTGTCTCCTAATTTGGTAAAATTTTCCCAATGCAGCCTCCAGAGACCTGGGATTTCAGGCATGCACTACCACCCAGGCATCTGGAACATTACTGAGTTGAATGTGACTTCCTTGTTTGTTTCCTGACAAAGATCTGAGGTAAGTGACATCTCTTGCATCACAGGCACACCTACTGGCTCGGCAGAAGCAAGTATTACGGAACGCATAGCCCCAGAGGCCGCTTTGTCCCCACCACACGTCTGTCCCCATGTGTCATCGTGGGCGGAGTCATCAGTACAGATGCTCTTGGGCTTGGGAGAGAGGTGTGTAGGACACTTGAGTCCCTGCTGGTGAGCTGCCAATGGGCTAGTCTCCTTGCAGCACGAGCATCAAGGAAGTCCTCCAGGAGCTACCACAAGTCGGGGGATGGACTTAAAGCTACATCCTCCCAGAGCACAGAGCCTCTGGGGACACAATACCTCTGTAGTAGTAATACTTCCACAACTTCACACCCCACAGGAAGAGTGAGTATGGCTGCCCTGGGACATGACCAGGGACATGCAGGGACCCTGAACAGTGACTACCCTCCCTCAACCCAGAGCCTCAAGCCTAGGGGATCTCCCACAGTGTCAGAGGAAACCATTGTGTCCTCCAAGGCCACCCGGAGGACAAAGGACCATCCTTCTGTGCACACTGGCCTCTGTCACAGCTCCCCCACCCAGCTGGTACGCAAAGGGGCTACTCTTGTTTGGTTCCATTTTTTTTGTTTTTTTTCTTCCTTTAGGAGAAAAATGGTGGGAGGCCCCACTGTGCCACATTATGCTACACTAGGGACCAAGGGTCCTCCAGCTGAGCTGAGCCTCTCCTGCCTTGCCCTGCCCTGCCTGCCTTCCTCCTTCTTGCCTGTCTCTGTTGAGTCTTGGTTCAGTGAGTGACCCTCTGACTCAAGCACTTCTCACCTCTAGGCACTCTACATTGGATGGCAGATTCCCATCTTCAGGGGATCTTCCAAATAACAGAGACGCAAGCCACACAGATGCTGTGGAGATACAAGACTGGTGTGGTGGTCCATGCCTATGACCTTAGACCCTGAAAAACTGAGTCTGGTGGATTGGGCTAGCCTAGGCTACAGAACAAGACTGTATGAAAAAGCAAAACCAAGGCTGAGCTGGCTCAGTTGATAAAGTGTTGGCCTTGCAAACAATAATCTGTGAATTTAAGCCCCGAAATCCCTGTGTGTAACCCTGGCACTGGGGCGTAGTGAGTACAGATGGGCAGATCTTTAGGGCTCCTTAGTTGGCTCTCCTACATTGATCAGTGAGTTCCAGGCTAGTGAGAGACTCCGTATTAACAAAGCAAGGTGGGCTGGTGATGACTCAACAAATGAGTACTTGCCACACAAGTCTAATGACTCAACGGGTTTGATCCCAGGACTAGTGCAAAGGTGAAAGGACAGAATCGACTCTACAAAGCTGTCATCTCACATCCATATATGTGTGATGTTAAAAGCACCACACCCCATCACATGCACTCACATGCTCACATACACACATGCACAAACACACGTATGTATGTGCGCACGCCCACATGCACACATGCACGCAGCCCAATACAATAAATAGGGTTAAACTTATAAAACAAAGTGGATGATATTTGAGGAATGATGCCTGAGGTTGACCGATAGCTTCCATAGTCATGTGTACACACACGGACACACACACATTGCACACATGTGCATGGACATACACACTAGGAAAAAGAAGAAAAGGAAAAACGATTTTTTTTTTAAAAACCCACCTCTGAATTTATACTCCTGGGGTGGCCTGCATATTTTTAGAGGACCAGAGGTAGCCAGAGGTGGCTGATCGGCACCTGTACAGTAAAGTCCTAGCAGAGTCCCCAAAGATCACTGGATTTCTACAGCACCAAGACTCCAGGATCAGTGAACATCACTCTCCTGGCACAGATGGGCCAAGATTGCCAGGAGCCCAGGGTGACCTGGGCAGGGACTGCTCTGCCTCCCTTCTCAGGCACTTCAATCAAGTGCACAAGACAGCAGTGGAGATGTGAGGACAAGGATAATTACAAGAGCTGGGCCTAGGACACACAAATGTCACCCTTGGCCTATGCAAGCACTCCTGGGTAGTCATCAGGCCAGTGAGGGTCCCCCCCCCCCGTGTAGTCAGGCTATCCTGGGTGCAGCCACCTCTCACTCCTCCTCATGTCCACATGCATTTTCAGATCCCCAGAAGGCAGATCAGGTCAAGACCACGCTCCAATAAGAATCCCATAATTTCTCCGAAAAGAGAATGGAGTCCCATGAGGTCTGTAGGAACCCAACAATCCAAGGGACTGCCGGTACCCTCACCCTGTGTAACCTAGCCCTACTAGAACAGCACAGCATTTGGGGTGCCTCAGGGTCTAACACCCTCAAATCCAGGCACACTCACTGCCAGGCTATATTCAACACCCTGTGACCTCAAGTGGGACCACTGAGGACCTCGGAGATGATGTGCAGTTAAAATATGCTTGGGAGGCTCCAAGACCTTCAGAAAAAAAATGTCACAAGCCAGCTCTGCATTCAGCAAATGGCCAACTGAAACATGACAGCACTTTGGAAGGCGCATCTCCAGAAGACAGTCACACATCCCTGTTCACTGCAGGGAAGCTTGCAAGAGCCCATAATGATGCACATAAAGAAAAGGTGCCAAATGCCCCCAATGGAATATTACTCAGCCTTAAGCTGGGCATTCTGACACTTGCTACAGCGTGAATGGGTGGAGCTTGAGAATTTTTTTTTTTGCTCAGTGACCAGCAGCCACGGGATAGATGCTGTGTAAAATCAACAAGAGGCTCCCCCAGAAGAGTCAGACTATTTTTAGATCAAGAATCTGTCAATTCCAGCCCCAGAATCCTCATGAAACCTCTGGCCATAGTGGCCAGGGTTTATAAACCTCCCCATGCTGGGTCCTGGGTCGTACAGATGGGCAAATCTTTGGTGGGGTCATTGTTGGCTATCCTATACAAATCAGTGAGCTCCAGGCTAGAAAGAGGCTGTTTTTATTGTAGGTGTATGGGTGTTTTTGCTTGCAGGTGTGTCTGTACAGGCGGAGGTGAAAAAAGGGGTCAGATCCCCTGGGACAGACAGCTGGATGCTAGGAACCAAACCCAGGTCCTCTGGAAGTGCATCTAGAGCTCTTTAACTACTGAGCCATCTCTCCAACCCCAGGTGTCAGACTCATAGGGCTAGGAAGTAGGAAGGGGGGAGTCAGGGGCTGAGGTGGGGCTGTGGAGTGACTCAGTAAAGGAACCAGATGAGATCAGTAAAGCAGTTCAGACAGGAGGGTTGGGGAGACAGGTCAGTGCATAACGGCTCACTGTGGAAATGTGGGGATCTGAGCTGTTCCATTGCCAGAAGCCATGTTTATTTTAAAAGGTCAGATGTGATGGATATAGGTCAGGTGGATATAGGTGGATGCCTAAGGTTTTGCTGGCCAGCCAGTCTTAACATGCCCCCAGGTCAGTGAGTGTAACACTCTCAAAAAAAAAAAAAAAAAAAAAAAAAAAAAGGTGGACAGTGACTAATAAAGTCACCTGAGGTCCAGCGATGGCGTCCACAGACATGTGTTCTCCTCCACCCCTCCCCCACAGGCACAGAGGAAAGAGTTTTGGGGATGGGGACGGTGACAGCTGCATTGTTGATAATATAGTTAATCTCATGCTCCAAGCACTTTAACATTTTAAACAGATGTGGTCACCCAGAAACTCTGGTGAACTGAACAGTCCCCAGCCCAACAAACGGACAGGACAGTGATGCCCAGCTCCCAGGTGCGCACAGAGCTGCCAGGGAGGGAAACATCTTTTTTTTTTTTTTTTTTTTTTTTTTTTTTTTTTTTTTTTTTTTTTTTTTTTTTTTTTTTTTTTTTTTTTTTTTTTTTTGACAATTTTTTTTTCCTCTTTATTAGATATTTTCTTCATTTACATTTCACATGTTATCCAGAAATTTTCCCTTACCCTCCCGCGGGAAACATCTTTAAGGCGGGAAGAACCTCTTCTCCTGACACAGGGGAATCCTACTGACCTAGAGCTCACAGGGACAGTGTTAACCTTGGAAGTGATAGGGACACCGCCAAAGCAAGAAGTCTAGAGACAACCAGGAAAGAGCCCAGAGCCCATTTCCAATCTCATATGTTTACAGTTGAGTGTCCTTTTCGGCAGAAATGCTGTCCCGTGAATAAAATAAATTGGAAAATATTTTTCTGCTAGAAAACTGGATTCAATTTCTTGGCAAGCATCCGTCCACTGCCTAGCATTTACAAAGTTTCTGTGGAAAGCCATGATTTTAACTAAGACTGAACTTTGGCCCTTTCGGCCTCCCGGTCCTCCTAGTGGGAGAAGAGTATTCATCCTGGAAGGGTGCTCTGGGAAACCTAGCACACTGGCCTGTCTGGAGGGAGAGGTGCAGATCCTGCCTGGGAAGATAAAGCTGGTGCTATCCCTCTCGTGTCCCCACCCAGGTAAAGGCAGATGGATTGTTGCTGCCCTAATGGCATCCTCACAGACCTGCCTGGCCTGAGGGAGGGGATACAGGATGCAGTATGGGGGCCTTAGAAGTTTGCTGAGAGTAATCACAGAGATTAGAGTGATGTATGCCCCATAACTCAGCTGAGGCTGACATGCCGGCTTCTTGCTCCCAGCAGCTTACTGGGCACCCTTTGATTCTCTTACATGTGGCCTTCTTTCATGGCCCCCGTGTGTTTACCCTGCAGCTCCCACATCACAGTCCAGCTTCTTCTGTGCCCATCCCTGTGGGTGCTCCCTGCCGCCCACCCCTGTCACCACTGGAAAGTCTGAGAGACTGATGGAGGTGTCGGGGACTTTTCATAGTGCTATAGGGAGGCGAGGCCGGATGCACCCACTCATAGGTCTAGTCTGCACCACCCACAGCCTCTACATCCTAAGCTCGAGGCTTTAGCCAGGAAGTGGCATCCACCCACGATACCCAGACATCCTGGTTTGGCCAGCCAGCGTCCAGCAAGGGCCTCTAAGCCGCCTTTGAACCTGAACCTCCTGGCTGGGGAGGGAGGTAGGGCAAATCTGTCGAGACAATATATTTGAGGTGAAGGTGAGCTCACTTTTTCCTTCACAAAATTGCCTCCACATGTCCCCAGGTTGGTGAGTGGCCAGCTAGAGCTCTGACCATCATTACAAGATACTGGGGCCAACCAGAGGCTAGGGAAACCTCAAGCCAGGCTCCCACCCTGGCCCCTTATTGACTCATTGGAGTCTGGAGGATATCTGTCAGGGAGGGTTGGAAGGGTCTTATTCAGATGAGCTGTGACTTTGGGGACCCTCAGTCCTGCCTTGAAAAGGATGGAGTGGAGGTATGTGGGAACCTGCTGGTCCTATCCACCCCTCGCTCCATAATCAAGGAGGTCATGGATACATATCTGGGGCTAGAATCATCAGTTAATGTGATTTTCACTTTTTCAGGATTCTGGGGACAGTGAGGTAGAGGCTGTCTTCTGAAAGGAGATGGACTATTATAGGCTTAAACACTGAGCACACTGTGGCCATCCAGGGCAGTGACTCCCTGCTCCTTAGCCATACCTGGGGTTTTCCTCAGCAAGTGGCTCAGGGGCCTCCAGGGAAGACCTCAGACTCAGTGAGCCAGGGACACACAAGATGGCCAGCCACACTGCAGCTAATCTGAGGAGGGAGGTGCCCACTGCAATTGTGGTGGGTGTGGGTGTGGAGGGCTTCCTTGGGGATGAAAGGCTGCCTAGAACAGGTAGGAGGTGGGGTCTTCCTAGTACACCAGGGAAGAAGGCACAAAGCCTGCTCTGTGGAAGAAGCCCGTGGTGTAACCCTCTGGCCGCTGTGGACCCACTTACCCCTCTGGGATGAAACCCAGGGTGGAAAGGACCAGAGCAGAGCCTCCTTGTCGTCTGCACAAGGTTCTGACTCACTCACAGCCTTCCTGGAGATGTACATGGCAGTGGGGGTGGGGTGGGGATGGAAGGGGGAACCCAGGGACTCCAGAACCTTGAGAACAGCCAGCACTTTTCCTATATCCACTTATTTGGGGAAAGTCAAAGAATAGGTGACCCAGAATCCCCTGGGGTCACCCCAACCTTGTCTTTGAGATGGAATTAAAAGATTCTAGGTGACTTTGGTGAGCACAACGGAGGTCACATGTGGACTGGGACACACAGCTCAGTTGGTATCATGCTTCGTGAAGTCGCCCCCCCCCCAGGGAGGGGCGGTGACCTCCATCCCCAACATCACATAAATCAGGTATGGCCACACAGCTCTGTAATCCCAGCACTCAGGAGGTGGAGGCAGGAGAATCAGAAGTTCAAGGATATTCTCCAACACCTGAAGAGTCTGAGTTCAGGCTAGGGGGGTGGGGGAAGGGGAAAAATGGAGGAGGAGGAGGAATAAGGAATAGAGGAGAAAGAGGGAGGGGGAGGGCAGCCTCATGTTCCAAGGGAACGGTGGGCCCAGAGCAGAAGCCACACGAGCTCCCAGGTTATGGGGAGAGTGTCTAGTCTTCTGTTGTTACTAAGGTCAGCATTTATCAACGCTCCACTGCGGACAGAGAAGCAGGGCCCGGAGGGTATTGAAGGATGAATAAGAGTTTGCAAGGCAAAGCAAAGCTATGAGCAGAGAACTACAGGAAAGCCCAGCCCTGAGGTGGGAGCTGCTGGTCACTAATTTCCTGTTGATCCACCCCATGAAGTGACCACAGCACCCCCAGGGCAGGTCCATGTTGACTATTCCCAGGGTTCTGATGGGAGCTGGCAGTGCTACTGGAGACCAAGAGCTAGCCAAGGCTGGAAGAAGACAGAGCAATGAGCGGTGGCCTTAGGGCCAGGAATGGGCAACAGCTTGGGAGAGGAGCTATGGGTACAAACTATGGGGTTTTGGTAGAGTATTTGCCTGACCTGCATGAAACCCCAGCATGGTATAAACCAATGCTTGTCATGTCAGGTCTCAGGAGATGGAGGCAGGAGGATTGACAGTTAAGCATCATCCTTGGCTACATAATGAGTTTAGGCTAGCCTGAGCTACTACATGAGACTTTATTTTATTTTATTTTATTTTATTTTATTTTATTTTATTTTATTTTATTTTATTTTATTTTGGGTTTCTCTGTGTAACCCTGACTGGAACTTACTCTGTAGACCAGACTGACCTTGAACTCAAGAGATCTGCCTGCCTTTGCCTCCGAGTGCTAGGATTAAAGGCATGTGCCACTACCACCTGGCAACCCCCATCTTTAAAAACAAAAATCAAACAACAACAAAAGCCCAAGACAACCATAAAGCAAAAATTAGAAATGTGTCGCCCATGCCTCCCACCAATCTCAATCTATCAAAGCAACTTCCAACAGAAAGAGCAGCGGTCCTTGGGACCCACTTATACAAGCTGCTAGGGGCCAAGGCCTTCTCCCCTCCCTACCAAACCTGGTCTGCGGTAGGCCAGGAACCAAACTGTTTTCTGAGCTGGTTTTTTTTTTCATGGATGTTTGTTTTAACCCGAAGCTAGGGCACAGCAGAGCCTAACTAAAATCAGAACCTCTTTTTAATCATCTGCCTCACGCTTCCTCTGAGTGAGTAGCCCAAAGGATCACGACCTCCCAACTCAGTTTCCTTGTTTGGGGAGACAGGAGGCCCTGCCTCCCCTGAGACCCAGACGAGGGGTTGAGCTGTCAGATTCACCGGGTCAGCTTTGCGTGTGCCCCACTCGGGACGCCTGAGTGACTCACTTCCTATGTGGTGTCTCCGGAAGCAGGTGGGCCAGTGCGGTTCCCAGAAATGCATTGTGGGACAAAGTTGGGCTGCTGGGGAAATCAGAAAAGGATTTTCCCAGAAATAGCCTGGCTGGACATAGGCTTAGGAGCAGAGGCCAGGCCCAAAATAGCTCACCTAACCCCGGGGCACCCAGCAGGGTGTGGCCGAGACACCTCTGAGGCAAGGACGGCATAGCAAGTCCCCTCGGACAGGTGGGACAGGAGCTATGGCTAATTAGAAGGTGAGGCTAAGCTGAGCCACAGCCCAGCAATGACCCTGGGGCTGGCCTAGGAATTGACCCACAACGATAAGGACCCTGAAATGTCCTGGGCAAACTCTGTCCCTGTCCTCTGTTCCATCTGGAGACAGACCTTCAAGAAATAGATCACAGAAAGTAGACCCCAAATAAGCAGTTGATCAGGGCAGAGCATGTGGTACACCTACTGATAGCCACCCTGAAGAGCTGACATAGATTACAACACTAAAGGAGAAGCAGATACTCAGAGTGACAGCAAGTGCAAGGGAGGGTACACCCATCAGGACGATACCAGCCCAGGCACAGTGGAAGTCCAACAGAAGGTCAGACTCCCGCAGGCAAGAGGAGGTCCCAGACTGACTCAGAGATGAGTGTCATCACACTGCTTGAGAGGATGATGTAAAAATGTTACCATGGGCTCCCTATGTCAGAAGGGACAAAGCCATAGAGGATTTAGATAGAAAACAGACCCCTCTGCTCAGGGAAACATGTTCTGACAATGGGAGCCAGACAAGAGGATAAGTCGGGCTGGTGAGATGGCTCAGCGGGTAAGAGCACCCGACTGCTCTTCCGAAGGTGATAAGTTCAAATCCCAGCATCCACATGGTGGCTCACAACCATCCGTAACGAGATCTGGCGCCCTCTTCTGGTGCATCTGAAGACAGCTACAGTGTACTTACATATAATAAATAAAATAAATCTTTAAAAAAAAAAAAAAAAAAAGAGGACATAAGTGCCATTCCAGTCGGAGGACTCTGGGGGGCTTGGGCAAGGGTGGCCATGGAGGTAGAAGGAGGGAGGGCCAGCTGAAAGCATGAGGAGGGGTCTCTAGAGAGGATACTTCTAACACTACAGTGATCAAGAGAGTGGTGTGGAGGGTAGGGGGTGCTCTATAAACACATGAGCCCTTTGTCCCAACAGTCCCTTGGTGAAACTTGGGTGCATGCTGGCACAAAAGCTGACAGTCACCCCATGCCACATCAGTACCTCTAGGGTCTACAAACATGGAAGCTACTGCCCATGTGGTAATCGCAAACATCCACTGTAAGCCCTCAGAGTTTGCAGGCTAACTAGCTTGCTAGCTGAAGAGAACACCTTGGGCTGCTTTGCACGCAGACCCTCTGTGAAAGCAAAAAAGAACCCCACTGGGCCTGCACCTGCCCAATACAGCTCTCCTTCCAAACTGGGCTTTTAGTCTTATACTATCATTTAGACAAAATGCTTTCTTGATCTTGAATAAAACAATTAAAATAAGGCTGGGGGCAGGGTGTGGCTCAGCACCGAAGCTCCTGCCTAGACACCCCCAGGGAGGGGCTGGGAGCATGGCTCAGTGGTAGAGCACCTGCCTAAAATCCCCCAATGAGGGGCTGGGGGAATGGCTCAGCACTGAAGCTCCTGCCTAGACACCCCCAGGTGTCTAGGGGCTGGGAGCGTGGCTCAGTGATAGAACTCCTGCCTAGAATCCCTCAGGGAGGGGCTGGTATTTGAGTGTCAAAACATCCATCTAACTGCTAAAAGCCCCGAGCTCCATCCTTAGCACCATAAACAAACAAATAAACATTAGGAATCTATTCAGAAAGAGAAGCTGCCAGCTTGCATTTGTGAGACCTGGTGCTAAGCTGTGTGAAGTCTTCAAGCCAAGCATGCAAAGAGGACTTGATGTCCAAAACCCATGATGGATGGATAGATACTCACATCTACTTCTCCTTGGTCAATCACATAGAAATTATCTCCTTCATTCCCTATGACAGAAGAGACAACAGATGTAAAATGTGAAACAAAACGAGTTAGATACTGTTGGTTATCTGGCAAAGAACCCTTGTAACTACGTGTGCCAGCCAGTACCAAGTAATACCAGCCCCAGGTGTCAATTCCTGGACATGGAGCACCGCTCCGCCTCTCATCCCAGGGTCTCTTGCACACCAGGCAAAGGCTCTAAGCCCAGTACTCTCTTCACTCATTAAGTTCTTCAGATTAGTCTTGAACTTGAAATCCATATCCCCTGCTTCTTGGATTGCTGGGATGACAGATTAATGTTAGCTGTTGTGCTGTGTTTCCTTCGTTTCTTTTTCTTTTCTCTCTTCCACCTCTCCCTGCCTGCCTACTCCCTTCCCCTGTTTGTTTGTTCTGAGACAGGGTCTCTCACTATGTAGCCCTAGCTGGGCTTCAACTCACTATGTAGACCAGGCTGGCCTCGAACTCACAAAAGTCTGTCTGCCTCTCCTCCCGCCCCCGCCCCCTCCCACCCACCCCAGTCTCTGTGAAGAGTCTCATACTATAGCCCAGACTGGCCTTGAACTCAAGACAATTCTCCTGCCTCAGCCTCTGGAACACCCACCACCTCTGGCAGTTTCTTAAGTTGGCCAGGACAGATGACAAACATCTGGAGGGAAACATACCTTGCTGTATGACTGTTTCCCCACCGATGTGAGTGACAGGAAACATGGCGTCAAATATATCACTGAAAAACAAGCACAGACAGGAGCTGTAGCAGACACCAGCCAAGTCGACCTGTTTCCCACAACATATACCCAGTCCCGTCCATTCACCACCTCTTAGCCCCTTAGAATCCAGTCTGCAGGCCTTAGGGAGAGGATCCCTTCCAAGTTAAAAGAGGAATTAAGGCTTTCACCAGCCGTGCTGTGAGGAGCCACATGGGCACTCTGCACACAGCCAACAGGCACAACCTGCTTGTTTGGCTTCTTTGTGTGTTTATTTTACTTCCTTGAGACAGTGTGTCAAACTACATAGCTGAGAACATCCTTAACTTCTGACCCTCCTGCCTCCACCTCCCCAGTGCTGAGGTTGTAGTCACAGCACTGGGTTTATGGGGTGCAAGAGATTAAACCCAGAGATTCTGCATGCTAGGCTAGCACTCTATCAATTGAGTAACATCCCCAGGCCCTGCCTGGCTTCTTACAAGAAAGGAATGAGTTTATGGGCACTGTTTTTACAATCCAGTTAAGAAAATAAGTCACAGTCGGTTATGAGCACTTCTCATGCCAATAAATACAATTTGTTTGGGACATGGCCATCAAGCCTGATTGTGTGGATTTTGCTAGCTTTTTCCCCCTTCTGGAGGAAAATATTTACAGTCACAGGAATGTTCGTAACTCCAGACACAGAGATGAGACAGCAGGACTGGGGATGTCGCTTGATGGTAGAGCACTTGCCTAACACGTGAGAAGCCCTAGGTTTAATTCCCAAGTACTCCAAAAACGTAAAGAAATAAGACATCAGTTAGTACCCAGATTTGCAGGACAGAGATGTGCTAGGACATGTGGACCCCCCAAAGTCTACAAAGCTGGGGGAACCCAAATGGTCTCTGCGCCAACCCTGAGGCTTGGTGGCTTCATCTTCTAAATGTAGGTGTGAAATGGGCTGTTGGACAGAAGCCAAGGGAGGTAAGAAGGGCTGAGCTATTAAAGTCACCAGAAATCCTAGGACATGCAGCATGGCCACATTTGTCCCAAAGGTGCCATCTCATCAGCACAGTCATTAGAACACAGTCCAAAATGCCAGCCCATTCTCCTGAAATGTAACATCTGCCACCAGAGACCTACCTGTCTCTGGGGCTCCTGGCTCACCAAGACAGGAGGCTGCGCTGCTGGGGAGTCTAGGGTACAGTACAGAGCCCCCAGCCAGGCACTGTTCATGCCTGGAAACATGGGGCACCTCCCTGTCTGTCCTGAATGTTCAAAACGGATCGTGAATTGAGGCAAGCCTCAGAAGAACTCAAGGGCCCTCTCTGGCTGCAAAATATACAAAGCCATCTGGGGAGAAAACACAAAATAAAAGATACAGACTGTTCCGTGCTCCTGTTCCAACCTTCAGAGCATATAAATAATTTTTCACAGGACCTGTGGGGGAGATCAGCCTGGTCGACATTCCATTAAGGAGAAAGGAAAAACACATGAGGCCACTCCCCTTGCTGAGGATTCGCAGTTCATAGTTGCTAGGGGAGGGGCTAATGAGGCCCCACCCCCTTCCTGAGATGCTATAGAGTTTATAGTTGCTGGGAGAGGGCTCATGAAGCCCCACCCCTCCCAAAGGCTTTCCAGACAGTCACTGGTTGATGGGGGGAGATTTTCTTCAGTCGTATAGCCACTGGTAAGTTGCCCATACTCCTCAGCCATGCTTTTGTAAGGATAGGGTTCTATGACATGAATCAGTCACCAAAGAAATAAAAGACACCAAAATAGAAGAGGGACTAGTTGGGAAAAGAAAGATCAGCTGCTGTGGGAGGGGGACCAGAGAAGGTAAGGGGAGGTAAATAAGACCCAAGTGTAATTCATAATAAGCCCAATTGTCACTTCTGGTTAACTGTATCTTTTTTTTTTAAGCTTCAGCTATTCTCTCTCTATCCAAATGCGCTTCTCTGGAGCTCTTAACTCCTCTAACATCTTGGTTTTTCGTTTCCTGTGCTCACTGGGAGGGGAAAGGCAGTCACATGAGGCAGCTGTGGGCAGATCTTGGGCCAGCTCTGGATGTCTGTCTTCTGACAAGGGTACTTCTTGGCCATAGTATCTCCAGCATCTGCAGGAACCATCCCAGCCTGCCTGCATCGCCTCAAAAACCACAAAACAAGGGTCCAAGAAAGAGCAGGTCTTTTAAAAATGACCTTTTGGTTCCTCCCATGCTAAAATAATAACCCTCTCAGCTCATAATGGTAGTGCGTGTATGTGTGCATGCGCATGCCTGAGGGTACATGTGGAGGCCAGAAGGTGATAGTCTGTTTCTAAATCACTCTCCAGCTGATATGTGTAAATGTATATGGTGTGATGTATACAGTATATACACACACATGTATGTGTGGGTTGCAGGTACTTTTGCACATGTGTGGTGGCCAGAGGAATACAGGAGTCCTGTTCTCTCCCTCTCTGCTTGATTCCTGTATCTGCCACTATAGCCCTGGGCTTATAGGCATATGTGCAGCCAGGCCAAGCTTTTTCCAAGGGTGCCAAGGATCCAGACTCAGATCTTCATACTGACCCAGCAAGCAGTCTTACCCGCGGAGCCCCACTCCACCTTAGTTTTTGAGATTAGATGGCTCGCTGAACCTAGATCCTGGCCAGTAAACTCCGAATATCTTCCTGTCTCTGCCTCTCTGGGACTGAGATTACAAGGACATGGTACTGTACTTGGGTTCTGGGGTTAGGGCTCAAGTCCTCACACTTGGCCAACAAGCATGTTCCCATTGAGCCATCTCTCAATCCTAAGGGAGGTGTGTGTGTGTGTGTGTGTGTGTGTGTGTGTGTGTGTGTGTGTACTCTCTGTCTGCCCACTCTGGAAGCTGCCTGCTTCCCCACCCTGGCTTTAGACACTCTTCTCTGAGGTCTTATTGGGTCTGGAAAATGCAGGTCCACCTTCCTGATCCTAAGAGATTGATGTGTAGCTAGTGCCACCCCAGCCTGCCCTGGGTTGTCACTCGCTGCCTGAGCATCCCCACGGAGGCCTACTAGTAGCTTGTGTATCTCTCTGTTCTTTCTCTTATCTGGGTGGAAATGCACTAATCTGGCAACTTTCTTTTCTTCTTGGGCCTTCTTCTGTAGCCCAGACTAGCCCTGAATTCATAACGACCCTCCCACCTCTGCCTCCTAGAGCTGGATTACAGGAATGAGCAAGCTCAGCCAGCTTCTGGTGACTTTGTTTGTGGTCCTAGACTCCTTTCACTCATCCCTCCCTGCCCTGAGGACTTTCCAGATATTCCATGTTTATGCAATCACAGAGTGGGCCACAATGAGCATTCCAGAGCTCCTCAAGATGAGGGCAGATAAAGATGATCACATCTCCCTATTGTATGGGCTTGCTTCCACTTGCACTTCTGCTTGGATCGGCCAAGGTGGAAATGGACTGAAAATGTTTTCTGGAAAAAAAACGGTCCCCAAACTGAGAGATCTGGCTCTCGACGTCAGTCACAGATATTTGTACACGCAAAAGTAGGCTTGCTGGGCGCAGCCTTCGTTGAAGGACCTCACGTATCTCTGTGAGCACACCAATGTCCCCTCCACTGCCCAGCTGCACGGCCATTGCAGAAACAAGCTGGGGACATGGAGACACCAAAAATGCCACCTGAGCAGCCAGGCTGGGTCTCACTTACCACAGAGGCTTAGAAGCCAGGTTTCCTTCTGCGTAACCTGACACCCCTTGAGAAGACTCAACAAGCCCCAACCCTCCTCCTGCCTCCTTCCAACTCCAGACAAACCTAATCTCTCTCTCTCTCTCTCTCTCTCTCTCTCTCTCTCTCTCTCTCTCTCTCTCTCTCTCTCTCTGCACTTAATGGCATTAAAAGGTGCTGGCCTCCTCTGCCTATAAGAAGAAAAACAGTTTTCCACGCTGATCCCGAAGTCACCTCCAGAGGGTTCAACTGAAGCCACAGGCAGAAATCATAAACAGCCTCCCACTTGGAAACCCGATCAACCCACCCTCTCCTTCAACAATGCTGGCTGCTCACAATATAGCAGTGGCTTGGGCTGGGCTCTAGGGTGCCCATTCGTCAGGCAGACCGGCAAGACAAGGCCATGAAGTCACCACCATAGGCGCTGAGAGCCTGGCACTGCCCTGAGTCCTTTTGGTCTCCTCCGCTCCCATGCACACCTGCCCTCACAAAGTTGGAGTGGTAATGAACTCAGCTTCCACTTAGAGAAGCCAGAGGCTCTCACCTGGCCTGTGGCTAAGAGCACAATCCGTTTGAAAGTCTTTACCTAGGCCATCGCCCCTCACCAACATTCCTTCATCCTGCAGCACCTCAGCTCTGGTGCTTTCTCAGTCTAAGTAGTCAAGGGGATTGAGGGGATGGACGGACAAATAGGGACAGGTGGGTGGATGGGTGGATGTCAACTGGATGAAAGGATGGGTAGGCAAGTGGGTGGGTGAAGGGATGAAAGAATGAATGGATAGATGATTGGATAGGTATATGGACAGGTAATGCAAGGATGGGCGGATAGACATTCAGATAAATGAAGGAGTGGATGAATGGATGGATAGCTGGGTGAGCAGATGGATGGGTTGGTGGATTGATGGAAGGATGGATGGATGGATGGATGGATGGATGATAAGCAGATGGATTGATGGAGAGACTACAGAGTGAGATGGGGAAAAAAAGAATAGAAAGTTGCTAGATTGATGCATTTCCACCCAGATATAAGGGAGAACAGAGATGCACAAGGCAGTAGCAGGCCTTCTGTGTGGATGCTCAGGCAGGCAGAGACAACCCAAGGCAGGAATAATGGAGAGTAGACAAACATTATCAGTAAGTTGGTGGATAGGTAGATGTATGAATGACGTGGACAGGTGAATGGACAGTGGGTAGATAGATGGACAGATGGGTTCCAGGATTGGTGATGGACAGGTGTAAGATGGCTGGATGAACAGTAGGTGATGGGCCATGCACAAGTGGGAGGACAAAGAGAAAGACAGGGCTAAGGAAAGAAAGCACATTGATAGGATGGCGTGTAAGGGTGGGTGTGGTGCAGCCTTTCTCGACATACAACAAAAGGGGACACTGTTTTGCTGCCTGCCGTGGGCATCACCTCCACATTAGGAACCCCTGTAATTCAATGACGAGGGAAGCCCAGAATGCAGAGTCAGGGGTATACTGAAAATGATGGTACTGGGCCGAGCATGGTGACACACAGCTTTAGTCCCAGAATTAGGGATTGAACTCTGTGAGTTCAAGGCCAGTTAGAGATCCATAGTGAGACCCTGTCTCAAAACAATTTTTTTTCCAATCACAGTTTTGCTTTTAAAAGTATAATATTGTGTGGCCATTAAAAACTGATGGCCCAGGGCCACAAAACCACTCTGCAGTTAAGAGCACTTGCTGCGCTTACAGAGGACCCAAGTTCGGTTCCCACCGCCCATGTCAGGTGGTTCACAACCTCCTGTAACTCCATCTCCAAAAGATCTGATCCCTTTATCTGGCCTTTGTAGGCATCTGTACCCACATACACATGGATAATTAAAAAATAAAGTAAAAATAATTCTTCTTAAGAATCAATGATATAGGCAGGGTGTGGTGGCGCACGCCTTTAATCCCAGCACTTGGGAGGCAGAGGCAGGCAGATTTCTGAGTTCAAGGCCAGCCTGGTCTACAGAGTGAGTTTCAGGACAGCCAGGGCTACACAGAGAAACCCTGTCTCAAAAAAAAAAAAAAAAACCCAACAAGAACAACCCCCCCACCCCCACACACACAATTCCAAAACTCGGGAAGCAGAGGCTTGCAGGGCTCTGTGAGTTCAAGGCCAGCCTCGTCTACAGAGTGAGTTCCAATACAGCCAGAACTACACAGAGAGACTGTTTCAAAATAAACAAACAAGTAAACAAGTAAACAAACACATGCACATACATAAACAAATACATAAAAATCAAATAAATAAAGCGAAACAATCAGCTACTGGCATGCCAAGATGCTACTCAGCTGCCTCAAGTAGAGAAGGACTGGGCTAGGCCAGCCTCATGTGTCATCATGTGTGTGCGCGCGTGTGTGTGTGTGTGTGTGTGTGCTCAGTGTGCCCAAGTGTACATGTGCTACAGTGGGCATGAGGAGGCCAGAGGACAGCACACAGGAGTGGCTTCTCTCCTTATGCCATGTTGGTTCTGGGAATCAAATTCAGGGTGTCAGTTTAGCAGCAGGCTTACTGTCGGTCATCTCGCCAGCCCTCCACTTTAGTTTTTGAGATGGAGGGGGGGGTCTCTCCCCCTTGTCTGGGCTCACTGATTCAACTTGGTTGAATATCAGGGAAGCCCACGGAGCCTCCTGTCTCTTTCTCCCCAGCTGTGGGATCATAGACTGGCTTTTATGTGAAGGCTGGGGAACCAAAATCAGGTCCTCTGGCTTGTATGACAAAGGCTTTACCAGCCCTCTTATTGTACTAGTGATGTTCCATGTATAATTTATGAATCTATCTATCGTTCTTAAAATCGCCCAGTTCCCTGTTGGAGAATGCCATATCTACTCTTGTTGATACATTGGAGGATCTCAACATGTGTGTGGCTGTTCTGTTGTTGTGTTGTGTTGTTTCGTTTGTTGTTTCGTTTAGCTCAAGCTAGCTTTGAACTCTTGATCCCCCTGCCTCAGCTTGCCAAGTCTAGTACCACTAAAAGACACATACCACCATACCCAGCTAACATTTTTAAAACATGACACTCCCCCCCCAGGCAAAATCACAACTTTAAAATTTCAGACCACATCTATGTGGATGCGGTTCAAACTCTAAACCCTTAACTTAGTGCACAGGGCAGAAGCCAAGGGCTGTGCAAAGCCCTTGACACTAGCCCAGTGTGCCGGACCCACTTCCACAATCTGCACGAGCCATGCCTGGGTGCCTGTCCTCAGAATCGGGCAGCTGGTCAAGCCTTCAACCCTGATGAACAGACCCTGCATCAGGCCCAAGCCACATGACACACAAGATGGGACAGTCTCAGCTACATCTTGTCTTGTGAGTCTTAGAACGGATCATTTCCTCACCCAACAGACCTGGGCACTATTAGCTCAAATCAGGATGGGCTCAGGAATTCCCTGCCTGCAGACACTTTCCAAAGCCCCAGCCTCTACTGCCCTTCCTCTAACCGCAGAAGAGGATGTAGGGAAATGGGAAGAAGGCTCCGTCATAAAGTGCTTTCAAGAACCCATGTCTGGCTCCTGCTTGTAATCTCATAGAGACATGGGAGCATCCCAGACAGCCTAGCTAAATCCATGCCTGTCTCAAAGCACCAAATGAAAGGCTCTTAAGGGACAATGTCCAAGGTTGATTTCTAGCCTCCACGTGTTCAGACACATATAGCTTCTCCCACACACACACACATGAGCACATGTACACACATATGCACACACATACATATACATATATACACATACACACATGGATGCCAGTGTGTAAGGACCCCATAAGGACTGTGTTAAGTTGATGAGAAACAAGGCAGGAAGAAACAGGTCTGCAAACCTTGGCAAAGATCCTGTTAGCCAGGGCTGGGCATTCAACAATGAAAGCCACTCCTAAGCACAATGGTGTGGCTCTGTAGCTCAGGGGACAAACAAAGAAAGGTTTGGACTCCTAGCCAAGGGGAAATTTCTTAATAGTCTCCCACATAACTTCACTGCTAGGGCTCCAAGACGACCACTTCACAGACTCGGAAGCAAAGGGTCAGAATTTTAAAGGTAGCACTGAGACTGAACCCAGGCAGCAGGTTCCAGTGTCTAGACTGTGTCCCACACAAGAACCTGCAATGACCTCACACCTACCTCACAGAATTCACCCAAGAACAAGTGGAGCGGCTTGGTCCCAGTCTAGGGAAGATGGCCATTTGGAATCCCAGGTGCTATGAGGGTCCCACCCACCACCCACCTCCTATGCTGGATACAGACCTTGCCTCTTACCAACAAAATGAGGGGTCTGAAGATGTTCTGGGTGAAGATGTGCAGGCAGAGTGGACGTGAACAGCACCCATAGACACTCTGCTGTATGTGAGCCATTCACTCAGCACGGAGTTAAGCGTTTGCTCAAGGCCCTGCTGTTCCCTGAAGGGTCACAGACCATGTGTCTGGTCATGCCCAAATTTTGTGAGATATTCCCTCTAGCAATTCTATTTAAACCTCGGGTGCAAAATGTAACCATTGCTCACAACACTCACTGTGCTCTCCAACCTCAGGAGCTGTAGCATCTCTTCTTCCCATCAGCATACTCCTAACAGCCTATAGACCACAAGCTGGAGGGAGGCTGCCGGGTAGACACCACCTCACAAACCCCAGAAACGTATCCAAACAAGTCTTGTCTCCTTCCAAGGACCAGGATCCCCAGGAGGAAGGAGGAGGGGAGAAGCCTAGGGAGCCAATGACAACACATCTGAGAAGTCCTTACAACCAATCAGTGCGCATCTTGGACCGGTACCCATGACTGTACCCAGTGAGGATGGGGTTAGTGGATGCAGGGGTCAGGAAGGCTAGGCTCTATATCCATCAACACTAACAGCATGTCTGTCCTTTGAAAGGACCTTTGAGGGCTTTAGGGAGATGGCTCAGTAGGTAAGAGCATTTGCTGTGCAAGAATGAAGACTTGAGTTTGAATCCCCAGCAGCACTGTGTGCAAGAAACGGGAGGACCACTCGCATTTGCTGGCTGACAGCCTAGCTCCAGATTCACTGAGAGACCCTATGTGAAGGGAATTAAATAGTAACAGAGCAGAACACCCGATGTCCTCCCCTGGCTTCCACATGGGTGTGGACATCTATCTGCACATGCATGTGACATGCACTGCACACACACAAAAGAGAGGCTCCTCCAGGTTGGAAAGGAAAAGGGAATGTTGTAAATTTTATAACACAATGACTGCCATGGCTATGGTCAACTTCACTACATCTGTAATTTACTAAAGCCAAGCAGCTGGACACACCTGTGAGTGTAATCAATTTTTTCTTAATTAAATAATTTGAAGTTGGAAGACCCACTTTTTTTTAAAGGCTTATTTATTTTATTTACAAGAATACAATGTAGCTGTCTTCAGACACACCAGAAGAGGGCATTGGATCCCATCAAAGATGGTTTTGAGCCTTATTTCCTTGTACTAAGGTCAAGTCTAAGTGGATCAAGGAACTCCACACTGAAACTTATAGAGGAGAAAGTGGGGAAAAGCCTCAAAGATATGGGCACGGGGGAAAATTCCTGAATAGAGCAGCAATGGCTTGTGCTGTAAGATCGAGAATTGACAAATGGGGCCTCATAAAATTGCAAAGCTTCTGTAAGGCAAAAGACACTGTCAATAAAACAAAAAAGCCACCAACAGATTAGGAAAAAATCCTTACCAATCCTAAATCAGATAGGGGACTAATATCCAATATATATAAAGAACTCAAAAAGATGGACTTCAGAAAACCAAATAACCCCATTAAAAAATGGGGCACAGAGCTAAAGAAAGAAGTCTCAACTGAGGAATATCGAATGGTTGAGAAGCACCTGAAAAAAATGTTCAACATCCTTAATCATCAGGGAAATGCAAATCAAAACAACCCTGAGATTCCACCTCGCACCAGTCAGAATGGCTAAGATCAAAAATTCAGGTGACAACAGATGCTGGAGAGGATGTGGAGAAAGAGGAACACTCCTCCATTGCTGGTGGGATTGCAAGCTGGTACAACCACTCTGGAAATCAGTCTGGCAGTTCCTCAGAAAATTGGACATAGTACTACCAGAAGATCCAGCAATACCTCTCCTGGGCATATATCCAGAAGATGTTCCAACTGGTAATAACAACACATGCTCCATAGCAGCCTTATTTATAATAGCCAGAAGCTGGAAAGAACCCAGATGTCCCTCAACAGAGGAATGGATACAGAAAATGTGGTACATTTACACAATGGAGTTCTACTCAGCTATTAAAAACAATGAGTTTATGAAATTCCTAGGCAAATGGATGGATCTGGAGGGTATCATCCTGAGTGAGGTAACCCAATCACAAAAGAACTCACATGATATGCACTCACTGATAAGTGGATATTAGCACAGAAACTTAGAATACCCAAGATACAATTTACAAAACACATGAAAATCAAGAAGAATGAAGACCAAAGTGTGGACACTTAGTCCCTTTTTAGAATTGGGAACAAAAGACCCATGGAAGGAGTTACAGAGACAAAGTTTGGAGCTGAGACGAAAAGATGGACCATCCAGAGACTGTCCCACCCAGGATCCATCCCATAATCAGCCACCAAACACAGACACTATTGCATATGCCAGCAAGATTTTGCTGAAAGGATCCTGATATAGCTGTCTTTTGTGAGGCTATGCCAGTGCCTGGCAAACACAGAAGTGGATGCTCACAGTCAGCTATTGGATAGAACACAGGGCCCCCAATGGAGGAGCTAGAGAAAGTACCCAAGGAGCTGAAAGGGTCTGCAACCCTATAGGTGAATCAACAATATGAACTAACCAGTACCCCCAGAGCTCGTGTCTCTGGCTGCATATGTAGCAGAAGATGGCCTAGTCGGCCATCATTGGGAAGAGAGGCCCCTTGGTCCTGCAAACTTTATATGCCCCAGTACAGGGGAACACCAGGGCCAAGAAGTGGGGGTGGGTGGGGGGAGGGTATAGGGGACTTTCGGGATAGCATTTGAAATGTAAATGAAGAAAATACCTAATAAAAAATTGGGGGGAAAAAAGATGGTTGTGAGCCACCTGTGGGTGCTGGGAATTGAACTCAGGACCTCTGGAAGCGCAGTCAGTGCCCTTAACCTCTGAGCCATCTTTTCAACCCAGAAAGACCCACTTTTTTTTTTTTTTTTTGGTTTTTCAAAACAGGGTTTTTCTGTGTAGCTCTGGTTGTCCTGGAACTCACTCTGTAGACCAGGCTGGCCTTGAACTTGGAAATCCACCTGCCTCTGCCTCCCAAGTGCTGGGATTAAAGGTGTGCGCCACCACCGCCCAGCGAAAGACCCACTTTTAATCTGGATTTTTTGTGGTGGGATGATCCACCTTTAATCTGAGCCACAGCTTCTGGGGACAGCTAGCATTAGAGCCTACTTCTTCAGGATTCTAATGTATACTGCAGATTAGCTGAGACATCTAGACTCACGGACTGAACAACTACTGGTTTCTTGAGGCTCCCACTGGCAGACAGCCAGTGTTGGTCTAGTTGGGCCATAGCATGTAAGCCATTTTAATAAATCACACACACACACACACACACACACACACAGATACACACAGAGAGAGAGAGAGAGAGAGAGAAGACAGAGAGAGAGAGAGACAGAGAGAGAGAGAGAGAGACTGACTCAGTCTGTAAGTTCTGAACCCTGACAAATACAATACCATTGACCATAGAGGATGAAGCCCAGGACCCTCTATAGTAATAAACAAACCAAGCTAGGAACACAGCATTTTTGTGCTATCACTTTGAAAAATATCTTTTATAAAAAATAATAAGGGGGCTGGAGAGATGGCTCAGAAGTTAATATAACTTGCTACTCTTACAGAAGACCTGGGCTCGTGAACCCACATGACAGCTCATAGCCTTCCATAACTCAAGTTCCAGGGAATATGATGCCTTCTGGCTTAGTTAATTTCTATTGCTGTGATAAGACACCATGATCAAGGTCACTTTTTAAAAAGTTTATTGGGGGCTTCAGAGAGTTAGAGTCTGAGACCATCATTGTGGGAGACATGGCAGCAGGCAGGTAGAGAGAGCTTGCATTTTATTCTACCAGCACAAAGCAGGGGCGGGGGCAAACAGACAGACAGAGAACACTGAGATTACCATGAGACCTCAAAGTCTACTCCCAGTGACACATGTCCTCCTAATCCTTCCCAGACATTTTCACCAACTGGAGATCAAGTATTCAAGTGTATAAACCTATGGGGGTCAGTCTCATTCAAACCACTACATCCTCTTATGACCTCTGTGGGCACCAGGCACACATGTGGTACACATATAAACATGCAGGCACA
>LR749814.1:108870-121370 GCA_902729485.2 Mus minutoides | reverse complement strand
GGAAATCTCATTGCTCCCTCTCACCACAGACCAAGAGGCCAAGCGGAAAGGGTCCCACTTAATCAGCAAGGTGGGAGGCGACCAGCAGCCAGCCTCTAGGGATCAATAGAGGTCACCTCCCAAGAATCTATCTTCCAGGATATCAGTCTTGGAGGAAAGAAAGGAACCAGCTGACTAAGTTCTAATTAGGCTGCCTGGAGATGGGGGCTGGCAGCCATTCCGGGCCAAAAGAGGAAAGTAAACCCTGGGGCTGCCGGTGCAAGCCAAGTGCACCAGACACCACAGCACCTCAGGCTAAAGTTGGGCTCAAGTGCCTCTGGCTTCTCTCTCAGCTGGCTAATGACTGGGACAAAGCTGATTCTGGCTCTGCACCAGATCTTCAGCTATAAAACGGAACATTTCTCCTGAAGGAGCACACTTGTCCTGGCCGCCTCTCACTAAGACTCATTCTCCCCCTCCCCCTTCCCAAGGACAAGACAGATGTCACCATCATCCAAACTCCCCAGAGCTCCCTGAGCTCCCGTGAGCAGGGCTGGAAGCTTGCTGCCTTCTGCAGCCCATGACAGGTGTACCCATTACCAATTCAAGGAAATGATGGCCTGCAAGCCCCAGGCCCTGTGGTCACCACAATTGTAGTCACTGCAGCAAAGTGTCACCCTGTGGTCACAGCAAGCAGGGGCATCTACATCTAATGAGATGCCAGAGATCTCATTGGTGCTCCTAACCCAGCTGCCCTCTCTGGCTGTCACCACTAACCAGGGTAGGGGACAGCCTCCAAGTACATTACAGACTTCAAACCTGTCACAGGGCCTCAGCAGCCGGACCATAATGGCTGCCAGACCCAGCTCCAGTGCCGTGGCTGGGAAAGTACAGCTGCAGCTGTGGTAACAGCTGGATGGCGAGAAGCACTGGACACGTGCTTTGTTCCTATGGCTGCAAAACTACTCAGTGGTTCCCGGGCTGTTTCAAAGTGCCAGCATGGGCTTGAAAGAGTCAACAGATGATCCACCTGCCTACCAGGTCATCTGAGACCCGTGTGGCCAGGGCTAGAGCTTGCTGTCCTCTGCATCCCTTGGCAGGTGCTACTGAAAGAGAGGAGACCAGATAGGGAGAAGGTGACCCTGGCTCCCAATAGGTGAGTAGAGCAAAAGACCAACCAGCTGGGTGACTCCAGACAGCAGAAAAGACCATGGTCTATGGAAGAGAGTCCAGTCAGTGGTGGGGAAACTCAGACTACACAACAGATCCCTGTCTGTAGTGGAGGCCACATTTGGCATAGGAGGCCCATTCCGTGAGGGTGACCCCTGTCAGTAGAGACAACTCCATTAAGGAAATCTTGTTGTGAGAAGCGACCTGTCTATAGTACACAGAAAGCAAAGGGCCTTGGTGGGTGGCAGATGAAGATTTGGCCCACTGAGGCCACCGACAGGGCACCAAGTCAGTATGCAACTGAGGCCTGTGGCCAGCAAGAGGGATTCTACCCACGGCCATGAGGTTCTGAGGCTCCAGGTGTCAGGGAACCGTAGCAAGCTCAGACCCACCTGGTTGTTGTCAGTCTGGCCCCTTGCCTGGGTGAGCACATGCCGACTGTAAGGGCTGATGGTGTGAGGCTGGGACTGGAGAAAACCGGAGGCCTCCCACCCATCCCCTGGCCTGATGCCAAGGCTTTGTGTGGAAGAACCAGGGCCCAGCCCCCAAGTGCGACCGCATGGAGCTCTTTGGGACAGAGGCTCCCTCACCCCAGAGAGATAAACAGAGACAACTCATAAACTCACTGGCACATAGGCCCAGGGGGGACATCTACACTGGCTGGAAGGGGGTGGCTCAACATGACAACTGTCCAAAGGAGGTAGAAACAAGTCATTGACCCAGTTTTATCTCCTGGTTACACACAGTGGACAGTAACTGGATTCCCAGTCACTTGCTGGGAACACCTGTGGGTCCAGATGGACCAGGATTGCAAACTACACATCATTCATCTTTGGCCTGGGGCTCCCTTTACAAGTAAAAGGCTACACCCCAAACCAGGTGGCCACTGGTCCAAAACCACTCCAGCCAGCCCAGTGCCAGGACCTGTGTGGACTTGGACAGAAGCCAGCCCGTGGCCCTAAAAATCAGGGTCCCTCTTGGCCTTACATACAAATCCCGCTGAGGAGAGAGGAAAAGACAGTAACAGGAAAGCTAGAGATCATAGCAGTGAGTGTTGTCGTAGCCACAACATCACCACAGCCCCACAGCAGGGAACACAGCAGGGACCACCCAGGTTGCCCTCCTGGCTCTCCCAGAGTCTTACATAGCCTTGGGAAGAGTGTGCATGTGCTTCAACGCCATGGTGGGGAGCCACGGTGGAGATGGGCTGTAAAGCTGAAGGCAAAAGAGAGCACATAGCATCTTGGGAGTGGCCCTAATGTGCACATGGCATGTTGAGGGAGCAGGTGCTGGCTGGGTCTGTTTATACATCTACGCCATGTGTATCGGCCGCCTAATTAAAACTCATTGCTTTAAACATCCTTGCGATCTGGCAGACACCCGCCAGCAGCACCTTCCTGCAGACAGACAACTCCTGTTAACTGTGGAGACCACCCACCCAGCTGCACAACAGCACAGAGGCTTCCAGACAAATCCACTGGCTGTCTTCTTCCCAGACAGTTCCCCTGTGCCCAGTGTTCCTTCCTGATAGGAAGCACCTGCCCATGTGCCATGGCTCAGGTCCTCTGTGGCAACCTGTGTCACCAGGTCAGGAGCTCCCACCCTTCAGCTGTGTCTGGAAGCTGATTTTCTGGAGCAATTTTTTTAATGTTTGTGTGTGTTCACATGTGTTCATGTTCATGTGTGTGCAGGTACATGCGTGCAGGGATATGCATAAGTATGGAAACCAAAAGACCATCTTGACTCTCTCATCCTTAGAAGCTTTCCAACTTGTACTTTGAGACAGTCTGTGACTGACCAGGAATTCTCCATTAGGCTAGTTTGGCTGGCCTCAGAGTCTCTGACATCAGAGTCTCTGACATCAGCTTCCCCAGCTTTGAGATTACAAACATGTTCTCCCCTGCCCGGCTTTTCATGTGGGTTCTGGGGATTGAACTCAGGTCCTCAGGCTTGCAAGGCAAGCACTTTACCAGATGAGTCATCTCCCCAGACCTGAGGCGAAATTCTTATCTGTGGTAAGAAATAGGGGATTCCCAGGCTTGTAGAATACTTTGGGAAACGTCACTTCGCTTTCTCTATGGCTCCAGATCTCAGGTGATAGTAGTGAAACTTCCATCTGAAATGAACGGATCCATTTGAAACAAAGGCCACTGTCCTATTTACCCTTGCTCCTTCCTGCACAAGAAGCTAAGCCCTTTTCCTGACCTCCTCAGGCCCTCTGGCATTGCACACAGCTCCTCCGAACCAACTGTGAAACAATAGAATTCTGTGGGGCCTACTACTTATTGCACAGGGATCTGTGACGGAAACCAGTAGCAGGCAGATCCCAAAAAGATGCTCAACACTAGCCCTTGTGAGCCAACCATGGAGATGCATGGAACACCAAGGCCAGCCCAGAAGCAGATGCCTGGCCTCAGCTTTGATACATACCAGCAAGGCATCTGAGCAAACCTCAGTTTTCTGATCTGTTAGATGGGACGAGGAGAGAGCTCAGTCAATGGTAACCGAAGCACACACAGACGACCTTCATTCTAACCTCTAGCACCCACCTATCATCTGGGTGTGGTAGCATGCATCGACTCACTGGCCACACTAGATCTACTACTCGGTGAGCTCTCCCTGCAGTAAGAAACTCTGACTCAAAAACTAAGGTGGTGGATGACAGGGGAAGATCCCCTGTAATGGTTTAAATGATAAACGTCCCCCATAAGTGCATGTATTTGAATGCTTGGCTCCCAGTGGGTGGTGCCATTTGCACTGGTTCAGGAAGCATGGCCTTGCAGGAGGAAGTACATCCTGGGGCCAGGCCACAGCCTCACCCTACTTCCAATTCACTCTCTCTGCTCCCTGCTTGCAGTCAAGGATGTGAGCTCTCTCTCAGCTTCCTGTTCCTGGCACCATAGTTGCAGCTTGATGCTATCGTGAGCTCTTATCCCTCTGGAACCATAATCCCAAATAAACTCTTCCTTCTTAAAGTTGCTTTAGCCATGCATGATGTTCTGTCACAGCCACAGGAAAGTAACTAATACACATCTACTGTTGACCTCCGGCCTCTAGTACACACTCAAGCACAGGGAGACACATAAACACACACACTATGTATACACCTAAGATATCAGAGAAGAGGCTGTGTAGCATGCCGTAGCGAATGTCACTGTGCTGGCGAGTCACTGGCAACTTGCCGTAACCTAGAATCACCTGAGAAGAGCATCAAGAGGATCATCTGAATTAGACTGGCCTGTGGGCACATCTGTAGGGAACTGTCTTAACCATTTACTGATATAAGAAGACCCAGTCCACCATGGGTGGCACTATCCCCAACGCAGGAGGAGCTGACCTGTGGAAGAGTGAAGAAATTAAGCTGAGCACAAGCAAGTAGGCAGGCAGGCAGGCAGGCACCTCTCACTGCTCTTGACTGTGGGTGTGACCAGACTGTGGACGTGCTTGAGCTCTTGCCTCCACTTCGCAGAAATGATGGACTGCAGCTTGGAACCGTCAGCCGAATCAGCCCTTTCTTCCCCTAAGTTGACTTTGGTTGGGGTATTTTATCATAGCTGCAGAAATGAAACTAGAACAATCGTGACACAGAGTTGTATGGTGGTGACATAAAGGTGACACCAACTCCCCATGACATCGAAGGAAAAGAGAGGGGTGGGGGAGGTCTGTGTAGCATGGGAGAGGAGTCTAGAAAGAAGGGGGATTCAAATTAAGGGCTGTGTTTTGTTTTGCTGTGACAAGGTCTCAATAGGTAGCCTGGGGGTTGCCTACAACTCACAATCCCCCTGCCTCTGTGTCCTGAGTACTGAGATGGGAGGTCTGTGCCACTATGCCCAACTGAATCCAAATCTTTCTGCACTTCTCCTCGTTTAAACTATGTGTCAGAGACCTGAAAAGACAGCTCAGGGGAGAGATCTGCTCAGGAGGGTCCCAGGGCAGACAATGAATCTAGAACCAAACCAAAATACAGTTATATACTAACATAAATTACATGCTAATATACAATTGCAAAGCAACACTTATATCTAAAATGTAACACATATCAAAGACTAAAACAGTAAATGAATCAGGCCTGGTGATGCACATCTGTGATGCCAGCACTCAGGAGACTGGGGCAAGAGGATCACAAGGAGTTCAAGACCACTTTGGACTGTATCAAAAAAGCAGTGATTCTTTTTAAAAAGCAGCACACAGAGCCTTTGAGATGGCTCATCCGGTAATGGTGCTTGCCACCAAGGCTGACAGCAAAGTTCAATCTCCAGGGACCACATAATAGAAAAAGAGAATCTACTCCTATAAGCTGTCCTCTGACCTCTACGTGTGCTGTGCCATGTACACTATGCACAAACACTCCCAAACACAACCTAATAAAAGAGCCCGTAGTCAATGGCAACCAAAGAATCTCAATGTACATCTGCTGACAGCATAACCTGAGGGCAGGAACAATGTAACAACGCTAAGAGGCTTTGAAACTCTGAATGCCCAAGGTCAAACCTGCCTGACAGAGAACTGCAACAGGCCCAAGTCACTCTGTGGTGTAAGGGGCAGGAACATTGCTATTCTAAGACACAGTGTGTGTTGTGGAATAAACCAGAGAAGTCTTTGCTGGGTGTCATTGAAAAGATGGGGGTGCGGGCAAGGTTTCAGCTTCCCAGAAAGAAAAGAGGGAAAGGCATAAGGTTGTGTTGGAACAAACAGGAAATCCTGTAGCCAGAATTAGACTGGGAAGTACCAACGTGAACTGATATGTTTATCTTTGAAAGAAAAACTCAGGGCTGGCAAGGTGGTTCAGCCAGTAATGGTGCTTGTCACACAAGTCTGGAGACCTGGGTTCCAAATTCAGAATCTATATAAAGGAAGGAGAGAACAGACTCACAAAGTTGTCCTCTGATTTTCATACACACACACACACACACACACACACACACACATACTAGATAAATAAAAGATAAAAGAAAAAAACCCAGTATTATCTGGAGAAAACATCCAAGAATGAATGACCAGGCATTATACATGTCTGTCATATTAGCATTCAGGAAGATCAGGAATTTCAAGCCATATTGGTGGGAGTGGGGGTGGGGGTGAAGTGGAGATAGGTCAGTCACTCAGTAAAGTCTTGCTGACCAAGTATGAAGACCTGAGCTTGGATTTCACACCCACATAAAGATAGGGCACAGCAGGTACTGTTGTAAATCCCAGCACTGGGGGAGCTGTGGGGATTGGAGGATCCTTGGAGCCTGCTGACAGGCTGGTCTCATTGAACTGGCAAGCACCATGTTCGGTATGAAACCCTGACTCAAAAAACAGGGTATAGAATGACTACGAGAAAGAGCTGACATCAGTCTCTGGCTTCCACACACACACATATACATGTACCAGAGGGAGGGAGGGAAAGGGGAGGGGAAGGAAGGAAGGAGGAAGGAAGGAAGAAAGGCAGGCCTGCCAAGGATCAATTTCAAATCTGAGAACAAGTGCCCTCATCCCAAATCCTGTCTGTAAAAAAAGATGAAAAAAAATCTTGATAACAAAACAAAACAAAAAGAACAGCTGGCCTCTGTCTGTGCCATGGGAGTCCTAGCCAAATATTGCTACCAAAACCAACACCAGGGCACATCATCATGTTTTCTTCTAGGACTTTTACATTTTTAGCTCTCATCCTGAAGCTTTAGATTCATTTGCAGTTAATTGTTATGTATGGTCTAAAACCAGGTCAGACTTTGCTCTCTGCAGTTCTGCTCTGCCCAGTTTTCACAGCATCGGTTAGAGAGTTTAAGAGAATGCTGTAAACACACCCGCCCACTTTTCTCCTGCCATCTTTTCTCCCCTGTTTTCTCTCCCTTCCTCCCTCCTTCCTTCCAACTGCTCTACCCACTGAGCCACACCCCAGCCCCTCACTGGGGGATTCTAGGCAGGGGCTCTACCACTGAGCCACGTACCCAGCCCCTCACTGGGGGATTCTAGGCAGGGACTCTACCACTGAGCCATGCCCCCAGCCCCTCACTGGGGGATTCTAGGCTGGGGCTCTACCACTGAACCACACCCCAGCCCCTCACTGGGTTATTCTAGGCAGGAGCTCAACCTCTGTGCTACAGCCAAGCCCCTCTGTGGGGGATTCTAGGCCAGCATGCTACTGCTGGGTTATGGCTCCTGCCTGGTTTTGGAAGCCCCCTGCTTTTTGCCCTGCAGCTCTTCCTGTTCCACTAAAATAGGTTCTCATCCCCAAACCATTCTCTCTAAATCTCTGGTCCACCAAGGCTGGCTCTCAACTTACACAGCCTAGGGTACTGGCTAAGATGATGTGGTAGCTTCCTCTGCTCTGAGGAAAGACCAACTCACATGTGGTTTTTAAGAACAGACACAGAGCAGGAAGAATGGGTGCAAGGGCCATGTGTGCATGTGTGTGCATGTGTGTGCATGTGGGCATGCATGCACATTGCTGCAGGGGACTTGGATGTAAGGTGATCTGGAAGGAGATAAACCAAGGAAAAATAAAAGACAGTTGAAGGGGAAAGTCCAGTTCTGAAGGAGGCTGAGCGTATGCCACGCCCCCTCCATGGTCTGGCCTATTCTCTTCACCCTCTGGCATAAGCCTAGCAGCGTTCAGGGTGGCTCCCCTCTCCAGCCCCCGCAGCCTGTCACAGGTCTCGCTATTTGCGGTGTTTCTATTGCTGTACTTCCCCAGCTGGGCTGAACCTGGAATCCAGACAAGTTCCCCACTGTGATAATGCCCAGGTGACGACTGCAGTGTCCTCCTGGCAAGTACTCCCAAGGGAGCACTGCCCAGTGGCTGGCTGTGGCCTTTCCTCTCAGGGAAGGGTACAGTAATAAGCAAAGACAGGACTCTGGAGCCCCAACATCCTCTTGGAAGCAAGGTGATCCTTTGGGCACGCCACAGTGTATCTGTCTCTCTCTTCAGGTGCAGGCTTGAGGAACATTCACAAAAAAAGCCTGTATCATCCCCCTCTCTCTGCTTCATCCTACCTACAACATCCTACAACAGAAAGAACGGCTTTGGGGTGGCCCAGTACCTCTTCTTCACTCCTCAAAAATCTGGGTAGAATATGCAATGGCTAGCAGGGTAGATCTAGGGAGGCATATTCAAGTATCCAAGGACGGTCCTGCTCTCTGTGACACAGTCGAGTTGACTCAGCAAGAATGAGTTCAAATATTGGTTACAGGGGAAATGAATGAACAACAAAAGGATTTGACAGCCATGTGTGGGCAGCATGCCTGTGTTATCAGCAGTTGGAAGCCTGGGACAGGAATTCCAGGCCAGCTTGGGCTATATCATAGTGTGTGTGTGTGTGTGTGTGTGTGTGTGTGTGTGTGTGTGTGCCAAGCTAGTTCTTGTTCCTTGAGTCTCAATTAGTGTTCCCTCGTACAGGATGGGCCCCAGCTGACCCCCAAGAGCTATGAATTCTGGTCAGATGTCATATGAATGTCCAGCCAGCAGGTACAACAAGGCGGACCAGTCTTTACAGGAACCGACAGGGGCCTGCAGAACAACGTGTGTGCATGACCATGGTGGGGTTTGGACCATGCATCCGTGTGCTGAGTCCACAGACCATCCCAGGTGGTGTTCCTGGGGAACTCTTAAGGGTCACAGTCCTCCCCTCAAGGTAAACCTCATAGACAGCCTCAGAGAAGCATCCTATGTTGTATCAGGCAATAAGGCTTATTCTGGGCAGGTGACAGATGAGACAGGAGGCAGACAGATCTCTGGGGTGTCCTAGAGCAGTGCACAGATGACTAAGAAGGCTCGTGTGTTCTAGAGCACTATATCTGAATCCAAATAACAGCTCCGGAGCTTTCTAGCTGGATTATACACAAGTCACTCAGCCACAAAGCCTCAAGTTTCCTCATCTGTGAAATGGACTAATTGAGGGCTGAGAGGCAGAAAGCGGTGCAGAGCCCTCTGTCAGCTTCCACTTTGATGCTTTCCTCATGAGTGTCTGGGCATGGCTGACCCAGAGCTTACCCCACGGCTTCTCTCAGCAGCTCTGGACTCTACCAATAGCTGGTGCACAGTGACCCCAGGTGGCCAGCACCTGCCTGGCTGGTGACTGTTGCCATGACAGCAGTCGGTGGAACTGCTATTAGACAGGGCAGCTCTGAGGTCCAAGATCCAGGACCCCAATTGTCTGTTCGTCTGTCTGTCTTCCTCCTAGTGTTGGTTATATGTCACAGTACTGCCATCTACAGTATATAGAACAGCTCCTCGGAATGTGTTTGCAGCTGTGTGACACTGTAAGGAAGAGAGGGCAGAGAGCATTGCAAGGATAGACAACATCAGCAGCTACGGAGCAAGCAGAGTGTGCGCAGGCATGGATTCTGGAAGAGTCAGAGAGCAGAAGGGCAAAGGATACCACAGAATAACTCAGCAGCCCCCATCCCACCCCTGCCTCCTTGCCGGGAACTGTGCGGCACTGGACAAATTGCTCGACTCTTCTGGTCTGTTATGTGCTTCCTTGTCTTGGGATTATTGTGACACGAGATCATTAACACATGAGGGCCCTGTGAATGTCCACACAGAATGCTTACCTGTCACCCCTGCCAGCAGTCCATATGCAGCCCTCCTGCTCAGACTCCAGGGATGCCTTGGGCACACGAGCAAGACATCTTCACATGGAAGATAGGAATCTAACTGAGTGAGAAAACGGGCTTTCCCATGTTCGACCCAAGTGCACTTCACTCATGTGTGTGTGATATGTAAGTGTGCACGTAGTGCCAGAAGACCATGGCTATGTCGTTTCTCAGGCCCCAGCTGCCTTGAAGCTCTCCGACCATCTAGACTGGCTGATGACCAAGCCTCAGGAAGCCTCCTGCCTCAGCCACCTGATTAATCTGAATGACAAATCTGGGCCCCCAAGCCCAGCTACAAGGTCTTAAAGCCATGGACCAAAGGAAATGCTCATTCTGATGTTTATAGCTCTTGTGTACAACTTTTAGTGAATAAAGTGACTCTGGGGAAACAGGAAGGCTTGCTCCTCCAAAAGCGTAGCTCATACATTAGTGTAAACCCTGCCCATGAGTTGAGAGGACCTCCGAGGTTCACTTCCTGCAAGCCTCCTGTACTGGCTAGTTTTGTGTCAACTTGACACAGCTGGAGTTATCACAGAGAAAGGAGCTTCAGTTGAGGAAATGCCTCTATGAGATCCAACTGTAAGGCATTTTCTCAATTAGTGATCAAGGGGGAAAGGCCCCTTGTGGGTGGGACCATCTCTGGGCTGGCAGTCTTGGGTTCTATAAGAGAGCAGACTGAGCAAGCCAGGGGAAGCAAGCCAGTAAAGAACATCTTCTGCATCAGCTCCTGCTTTCTAACCTGACTTCCTTTGGTGATGAACAGCAGTATGGAAGTGTAAGCTGAATAAACCCTTTCCTCCCCGACTTGCTTCTTGGTCATGATGTTTGTGCAGGAATAGAAACCCTGACTAAGACAGCTCCCATGCTCTGTCCCTGTCCAGCTTGGTTCCGCATCCCATCCAGTCCCTGAAGAAGCCCAGGAGTGGGGAGCAGCTCCAGCATTGCCTGTGGAGAGGGCCGGTGTGGGCACTCCACACGCAGTTAATAAACGCCTCAGAACGAACCCGTGAAGAAAAACCTAAAATACCTTCAGAAGCCCCTGTGGCTCCACAGCTTAGCACATTTGGATTCAAATGTCAGCCTGAAGCCCAGATCACAGCCCTGCTGCTGATATTGAGCTGTGGAACCACTTCTTACCACTCGGGTCCCTGAGGTATCTTCTAAGTCTGTAAACATCGCAGGTCATTAAAATCTAGCGGCAGTCTTTCCTAAGTGCCTCTCGGAGATGGCACTCACTGAGACCAATGTCTTCCCCTCAGGCCAGGAGATGAACAGCAGAGGCCAGGTCTGTCTGCCTTGGCGGACATGTTTCCCAGGTCAGGCCTCTCCAGTCTCTTCATCCCTGTGGCTTCGAAGGGGAGCATGGTGCAGACTGTTAAAACTGGAACTGACAAGCAAGATGTAAAAGCCACCCTGGAAATAGAGCTGTGGCACTTTTGAAAAAGAACAGGGCATAGGGGCTTCACCAATCACTTTCTTTTTTTTTTTTTTTTTTTTTTTTTTTTTTTTTTTTTTTTTTTTTTTTTTTTTTTTTTTTTTTTTTTTTTTTTTTTTTTTTTTTTTTGGTTTTTTCGAGACAGGGTTTCTCTGTATAGCCCTGGCTGTCCTGGAACTCACTTTGTAGACCAGGCTGGCCTCGAACTCAGAAATCCGCCTGCCTCTGCCTCCAGAGTGCTGGGATTAAAGGCGTGCGCCACCACTCCCGGCTCACCAATCACTTTCAAAATACTATATGACTCCCTCAGTGCTTGGAGCAGACAGAGGTATCTCTCCCTAGGCCCACCCACGACCCTATTTCCTTGTGGCTCTGAGCGTGGCCAGCAGAACATTCACCTTAGGAGGAGGGTTGTGAGCTGTACTCTGAGCCTCAGGAGAAGAGAGTCCTCAGGAGAAAACCATCCCAGCTCTCCCTCAGACCTATGTCTTTGCCAAACATTTCCACACTTTACCAGAAAGCTGGTCAGCAGGAGACTAGAATAGGCAGACACCATTGGCTGAAGAGCAGCAGAACCTGAGACTAGAGGAACAATGCAAATCCTGCCTTGGGACAAGGGGATATGAGCCCTGTAGAAGTGACTGGAGACAGTCCTCTTGTCTTCCAGTTTCTATAAATAACCTGGGGATGGATAAAGACTAAAGGCCCCGTGATTCATTCACCACACATCTTTAATTTGGGAATGAGAAAGCGGTGTGACCTCCCCCTGGCAGCTACTCCCTCCCAAATCTCCTCCTATATGCTCCTGCAGTGAGAGGGGCCCTGCCCAAGGTCTCTGGCAGGGAGCTGGGACAGCAAACCAGAGTTCCACATTCTCCAGATACCAGGAGAAATGCAAAGCCACAGGATGAGGGGGGATTGGGGAGACACAGGTAAAGGTGGGGAATTAAACCTGCCTGAGACCCCTTGCCTATCTTCAAGAGCTCAGCCATGGAAATGCTTGAAACAAATTTAGACCTAAGACTCCGCCATCAGAATTCTCTAACTCCTCTCAGGAAAAGTACTACTGGGCCAGTGTGGTGGTTCAGCAGGTAAAGTGCTTGTTGCCAAGCCTGACAACCAGAGCTCTATCCCTAGAATCTGCATGATAGAAAAAGAGAGCCCATTCAAGAAAGACATCCTCTGGTCTCTACATGTTTGCAACTGCGTGCCTGCAGATCAGTATGCCCATACACACAATAATAATGAGATTTTAATCTCTATTGGTTAAAAGAAAGGAAGCCTTGGTCAAAGAAAGGAGGGAGGGAGGGAGGGGGGAAGGGAGGGAGGGAGGGAG
>LR749814.1:0-107436 GCA_902729485.2 Mus minutoides | reverse complement strand
AGGAAGGGAGGGAGGGAGGGAGGAGGAAGGGGGAGGGGGGAGGGAGGGAGAGAAGGAGAGAGGGAGGGAGGGAGGGAGAGAGGGAGAGAGGGAGGGAGGGAGAGGGAGAGGGAGAGAGAGAGAGAGAGAGAGAGAGAGAGAGAGAGAGAGAGAGACCCAGGTATTCGGGAAGTCTGTAATCTTAGCACTCTAGAAGTGGAGGCAAAAGAACCATGAGATCTATGCTACATAGAGTTCCAACCTTGCCTGGGCTACATAATGAGACACTGTCTCAAAAACAAACAACAACAACAACAAAAGTATGGCAGGGTGCTGGTGAGAGATGGCTCAGTGGTTAAGGGCACTGTTGCTGTTGCAGAGGACCTGGGTTCAGTTTCCAGCACCCACATGACAGCTCACACCCATCTGTTACTCCAGTGCCAGTGGATAGAATGCCCTCTTCTGGTCCACTCTAGCACTGCACACACGTGCACAGACACACATGCAGGCAAAACATCAACCTGCCTAAAATAAAAATAAATCTTTTCTTTTTTTAAATAAAAAGAAGAACCTGTGCTATGACTTCCCACCCCGTTCCACGAAACTGAAAGGATGGGGAGAACACAGGATGTCTTCCTTCTATGCCCCCAGCCACGCACAGTGGCTGCCTGGCGCATGCATACCTTATAGGATACAGATGTGAACCACAGTCCCTGGGGAAAGCCACACCCATTTTTTGAAACTCCTGCAGACTCACTGATGAGGAAGAAATGCATGCTTGTGGTGAGCCGAGATGTCTCGGATCCAGAGCTGGATCCTGGGCTACTTAGCTCCTTTCACAGCAAGGTACAGCCCACCTCCACACCTGACCCCACATCCTTCTGACTATCAGGGAAGCCCATTGGATTGGATTGATTTAGATCACAGACTCCACCAAAGGGAAATCTAACAATGCATCACGTCCCTGTAACGTCCATGTCTGATGCTCCCAGCACTGTATTTGAAAAAGCCTTGATATATGACTTAGAAAATGTGCCGAAACCATTTCCACGGTGGAACACATTGCTCGAGGCAACTTGCATCTGTATTCTCAAGTCATGGTCACTCAAATTTGGTTCAGAATAAACTTATTATTCCTGTAATGTGTGTGCGTGTGCATGGGGGGAGGGCATGTGTGCAGAAAGTCTGTGTTTGCATGGTATGTGCATATGTGGCCTGGGCAGGCATGTCTTCTTCATTTGCTCTCCACCTTACTTTTTGAGATAAGGTCTCTCATTGAACCTGGAACAGATTTCACTCTGCCTCCTGCAGCCCCTACACACACACACACACACACACACACACACACACACACACACGGTGTCACGGTTACAGACACCAACACACCTAGCCTTTATGCAGTACCTGGGATCCAAACTCAGGTCTTTATAAATACACCACAGGCACTTTATCCACTGACTCATCTCCCCAGCCTCTTATTCTCTTTGAAGCGAGAACTGTTTTATACTGACCTGGGGCAGAACCTACTTCAGTGACCCAAAGGCTGGAACAAATCTTTCCAGCACTCACAGGCCGGTGACGAAGTGACTTGGACGTGTGGGTGAGCACATGCAGCTCTGCACATTCACGTCATTTCCTGGACACCCCACAATGCAGAACAGTGGTGGGGTATGAGTCTCCAGTCCAGAGAAGCAAAGACATGAGGACCTTTGTCCCTCCAGTCCAGTAGTAAGTGGTCCAAGGTGGCAGAGAGGACACTGAGTCAACTTCCTTGTGGACTCATGCTAATGGTAGCTATAAAATTACTGCAAAGAGAAGAGGAAGCATGACCCCGTTCCCTGAGTGAGCCAGCCACTTTGCCAGCTCACCATCCTTTCCACACAATTAAACCTTGATTTCCATGAAAGTGTCACTTTGGAAGTGTCTTCTGTTGTACAGGCTTACCACGGGCCACTAAAACTTCTCAGGGAGGAAACTGCTCAGAGAGACACTTTGATTCAAACCCTGACTGCGGCCATTACCACACAGGTAATTAAGACCGAATCGTGCTAAGCAAAATAAATTAGAACGAAGGCTTTGGATCAGCGTGGAAGAAAGTTGGCCCCTGAGGTCATTAGCACAGGCAGGGCAAGGCAGTGAGGTGGCAGTGTGTCTGTAGGGCAGCGCATGCTCAGTGGATGCCTCTGTGTCTCCAAAGGCTTGGAGTACAAGAGGAGACCAGGGACGCACACACTTGGACAGTGAGAGAAACGTGTAGCCAGTCACTCATCCAGGGCCACACAACTGGCTACCCAGCACCTTTCTCCAGTGTCCAGCACATCCAGGTTTGTGCGACCAAAACCTGTCTGCCTGCCCCCCCCCCATCTCTATCCTGGAGGCTGCTTGTGGCTCAAGCCTCAGGCTCTGTCAGCACCGCCCTAGCAGCAAAACTGTCAGTCAGCCTATAAACCATCCTGACTCAACCCACTGAAGCAAGACTAGCCTGGTGTCTCCCATGTCCCCCACGGCCTCCTGTCCTGTCCTGTCCCATCCCTCCTCCATCTGTGTCTTCTATGATCCAGGCCCCTGATGACTCCCACGGTGACAATCATTAATACCTGTTGCCCACAATCCTGCCCCCACAGACACGCACAAAATTTTCTCCCTCTCTCCCTCTTACTCCCTCCCTCCCCCTCTTCCTCTTTATCTCCCGCCCTCTTTTCTTCCCTTCTTTTTTTTTCTTTTTGTTTTGTGAGACAGGGTCTTGCTAATGTAGCTCAGACTGGTCCTTGACTCAGAGCAATGCCCCTGTCTCACCCTTCCAAGTAACAGGCATGGCTACCATGTTTTGTCTATTTTTCTTAAACTCTATGCTCCCTCACATGCTTTTAAGAGAACATCTAGCCAGGCGGTGGTGGTGCACACCTTTAATCCCAGCACTTGGGAGGCAGAGGCAGGCGGATTTCTAAGTTCAAGGCCAGCCTGGTCTACAGAGTGAGTTCCAGGACAGCCAGAGCTACACAGAGAAACCCTGTCTTGAAAAATCCAAGAGAGAGAGAGAGAGAGAGAGAGAGAGAGAGAGAGAGAGAGAGAGAGAACATCTAAAACACCCGATTACCGATTACAAGCTACAAAGAGAATAATTCCCAGACTTGTAAGCTGACGTTTTAAGTAGCACATTGCTCTACTGCTTAAAATGCAGGGATCATAAGTCTGCACCAGTCACTGAGAATGCACTGGTACAGAGAGACATGCCCAAAAGCTGGAATTTCTACACAGCTTCCTTTCTAAGCACCACCCCCTAACACACAGCACATCCTCATGTAAAATGATCTTATCGCTCATTTTTCTCTGCAAAGGAATCTCAGAATGTTCTCCTGGTAACAGAAACCTCTTGGATTAAAAATTTTCAGACTTTTTAAGGCATTAGCCCACAATCAACAAAAAGAGAATATGCTGAAATTTAATTCTCTTCTTTTACATTTTATTTATCTGTGCATGTATGTGTGTGCATCCGTGGAGGTCCAAAGCCATGGAGGTCCGAAGACAACCCATGGGGTCAGATCTCTCCCTCCACCACATGGGTGGACTCAAACTCCGGTCACCAGGCTTGGCAGTGAACGCCTTTACCTGCTGAGCCATGTCTCCATCCTAGATAAATAATTATTAGATTTAAAAAGCATTTACTGTCAACTGTTTGGAAACATACTAAATGGCAATGCATATCTTTACGTTGATTTCGATCATTTTTATAGCACTAGTTGTGAATAACTTCTGAATTAGCATATAAAATAATGGGCTCATGCTAACACTTTTAAATATATATATGTATACATATATGTATATATGTGTGTGTATATGTATGTGTGTATATATGTATGTATATATATGTATATATATATATATATATATATATATATATATATATATATATATATATAAAATTGCTCACTCCTCTCCTATACCTCTTTCCCCACAAGTCTCCCTTCTGCCTTCATGCCTTGTATATTTAGACTTTGCATATGAAAGAAAATGTGGTATTTTGTCTTTCTCCCTCACCATACTATCTTACTTTGCTCCTCCCCCTCCCCATGAGCCCCTCCCTCACTCTGCAAAGTCCTGTTCTGCTTTCACATCATCACCCAGGTCAGCTTGTCACTGTGCTGCCAGCTATGTGCCATAGTCATACAGCCTATCTCGAGTCACCAAGGCAGGGGACCAGGCAGAGAGTGCCCCACAGGCTTTGTGGCTGCTTAGAGGCCACTGATGCCATCTGGCAGGTTTCAGTCAGTAGTTGGGCAGGGCCTTGCAGCACCCGGCTTTTATCTGGTTCTGTCCCCAGCGAGTATGGCCACCTCCAGCCAGAGGAAAACAAGGGTTAGCTTCTGGCAGTACTGTGCTCTTCAGAAAGAAAGACCTCTTTCTCTATAAAGCCATCATTGTCTGACCATTATTGCTGTCACTGTTATCATTATGACTGTTAACACCCCTATCGCTGACACCATCTTCATCATCATCATCACCTCCAGTAGTATCACACTACCATCATCATCGCCATTTGCATCAGCCCCACCATCCCCACCATCCCCATAGCCATCACTGCCATCAGCATCACCATCTGACACATCACACCATCATCATTACCACAGCTACCATAAACATCACTTTTATTACTACTGCCACTATAACCAACATTGTCATCACCTTCACCAGTACCACCATCACCGCTGCCGCCGCCAATGCCATCACCACCACCACCACTGTCACTGTCATCTTCACCATCACGATCATCACTACAATCACAATCTTTATTATTACCATCATTCCACCTTAGGAACATACCATCTCACACACACCATATATGGTATGTCAGCAACCTCTCTTGATTACTAAGAATCCCTTCCATCAGAATGCAGCTCTGCAAAGCTAGCAGGTTGTCTGTGTGGCTCATGGCATGTCATTTGTCCCTAAAGGTGATCTCGTCTGGAGGAGATGTCCACAGGATGCTTGTGGACTACATGAGCACGAGCCCGTGCTCTCCACTGCAATGGTGTAGCTCCCACTGCTGAGCATGGCTCGGAGTTGACAAGCAGATCTCTGGCATGTTAGAGTATGACCTAGGACATCCATCTCCCCAGCTTCAGTTTCCCTCCTCTGTGTATGTGGGCAACCATACCCCTATCTTAGAAGTTTATAGGGAGTTCTTGGTGATACAAACCCTCGTGCAGTGTGAGCGTTTGCTAGGAAATCAATGCATGTATCTTTAAAGTGCAAAATCCAAGTGCATCAGCACAATGCTTCCTCATCCACACCTCCCTCCACAGTCTCTGCAGAGACCACTCTCCTAGGAAGAGAGAGCGGCAAGCTAGGCAGAGCAGCATGAGTGTGATCCCAGCACCTTAGAGGATCACCATAACTTCTAGGCAGGCCTGGTCTACAAAGCAAATTCTGAGACAGCTGGGGCTATATAGTAAGACCCTGTATTGAAACTAACAAGAGGAAGAAAGAAAAAAAAAAGGTAGGTAGGAAGGAAGGATTTATATGCTCCCATCTACTATGTACACCTATGAACCTTGTTGCTGCTTGGCCACATATGGAAGAGTCATAAGCAGTATCTATTGAATGTGTGAATGAGTGGATGGCTGGCTGGCTGGCTGGATGGATGGATGGATGGATGGATGGATGACAGATGGAATTTGGACAGATAGGTGGCACAGGATAGGTGGACAGATGACGGGTGAGTGTATGTGATGAACGGATGGATGGTGGTTGTCAGATTGACGGGGAGTGCTGGATGGAGGGTGGAGAGGAGTGCTGGGTGAGCAGATGATTGATGGTGAATATGGATGGACAGACAGATGAATGGCTCACACTGACTCCTCCCTCCACTGCTTGGGAGTAAGAAGCCACCTAGGGAGGAAGGAAAAGAGGAGCAGTGGTTCCTAGTGCCACCAAACCGGTTAAGATCTGTTTTGGGTGGCCTGAGCATTCAGATTCGGCAGCTGTCCCCCAGCTGTCCTCTTCCAGCTGTTCCTGGGAGTCAGCCTTCTCTTTGTTTGCCTAGCTCTTAGCAACTGTTGCCTTTTCTGAAGGAGAGCATAAACCAGCTGTCACAGGAGGAAAAGCAGAAAGGTTGGCCCTGCAGTGCAACACTTGCGACACAGAAGACACTCACCGGGTGGGTTCTGGAGGGTCCTTCATTTCTTACACAGCTCTTTGCCCACAGGCCCTGTCCCCATCACCCTGGCCTTGTCACAGAGCAGCCTCCATGGGCTAAAAACCGGGCAGCTCTCTAAAACAGCTCTGAATAGAAACAAACACAGACCTTTTGGGCACTGTGTTTCAGAAAGCCATCTCTGTGAATGGCATCTCTGGGCAGATGCAGGTGAGAGATGCTGTTGGTATTCATGAAGCATACGGGATTGGTACGGCCAGGAGGACTGAAGCTGGGCTGAAAATTACCGTCTGCAGCCGGACCATGGACCATGGCAATGGCTGATGTCTGCGACCCCGCAGAGCACAAATCCGGGAGGTGGGAGCTGGTAGAGCTTGGATCAGAATCTTTCTTTTGTCTGCCTTTAAAATCCCCCCTGCGTCCCCCCATATGTTTGTAGTAACGGTTCTAGGGAGGTGGCTCAGTTAGTAAAGGACTTACCTCACAAGCATGAGGACCTGAGCCCAACCCCAGACCCCATATAAAATGTCAAGCATGATTCCAAGAATTAGAGGCAAGAATGCCAGGAGGAAGAAACAAGAGGATCCCTAGGGCTCACTGGCAAGCCAGTCTAGCAGGCCGGCCAGTCTCAAGTCCCAGTGAAAGACTTTGTCTAAAAAACAAGGGAGTGGGGCCAGCAAGATGGCTCAGGGATAAAGGCACTTGCCTCGAAGACTTACAGTGAGTTCAAACCCTGGAACACATGTAGAAGGAGAGCTTTGATTCAAATTATCCTCTGATTTCACAGGAATATTTCAAAACCCCCTGCCCACTCCTGTCTGTCTTTCTGTCTGACTGTCTCTGTGTGTGTTTCTTTGTGTCCCTCTCTCTCTGGTCTCTGACTCCATTTCTCTGTGTGTGTGTGTGTGTGTGTGTGTGTGTGTGTGTTTTTCTTTGTGTGTGTCTCTCTCTGTCTCTCTCTGTCTCTCTGTCTCTGTCTCTGTCTCTCTCTCTCTCTCTCTCACACACACACACACACACACACACACACACACACACACACACAAAAGAAGAGGAAGAAGAAAAACTAAGGTGATTGGCTCCTAAGATATGACGCTCAAGGTTGACCTTCTGGTTTCCATATGCATATACACCCACACAGACACATTTATCCACATATATCACACACACACACACACACACACACACACACACACACACACACACACACACACACTGTAAGCAATCATCTTGGAACCTAAAGAGGAGCCTGACCTAGTTAGTACCACCTACTGGTACCGGGTACCACAGGTGCCTTGTGTACCCAGAGCATCCGCTGCACAGAAACACCTGCACAGTAAGTCAAGGATGCAGGGGATAGATGGAGTCAGGAGAGGATGTGAGTGCAGGTGAGAATGGGCACGGGTGAGCCTGGCATGGGCTAACATAAGGCTAGTCTACAAAGGATGCCTCATAAACTGTTGGTGCAAAACAAGTTATCCTGGACTCTAGTCTGCACTCTCATTTACACACACACACAAACGCGCACACACACACACACACACATGAAGGCACAGCTTCCCACCAAGATGCCCATCCCATGTCAGCCTCTGTACTGCCCAGCACCTCCACTCCTGCTACGTACCCCTCCTCTGATCAGAAGGCTCTCCTCCTGGTGAGAATCTGTCCTGTATCTCTACCCCCATCCCTAGAGGAGTTTTCACACTTGAAATTCTAGCAGTTTCCTTCAGAGGTGGGGGAGGGGTGGCTCCTGAGACTCCAGAGGTAAACAAAACACAAGTGTGGGAAAGTGGAAATTTCCAAGATTCTCAAGGCCCCTCCCCAGCTTTGTAGACAAAGTAAATAATTGCAGAGGGATGACACTGGTGGAGGGAAAGGTTGGGGGGGGAGGTTGCCAGAAGGAGATTCCTGGACCCACTGAACTGCCTACAGATCTTTCAGAGGGCTCCATGGTTGCTGTGTTTGTGTTTCCTAGGCTGGGTTGAACTTTTCAGTGATACAGCTGCTTCCGAGTCAGCCCTGCTCATGTAAGTGACCTCTCACCCATACTCCTGTTGGTAACCCTAATAAAGATTCATTGGTTCACTGAGTTGACTTTGGTACAGTCTACTCTGGTCTGTTGTGAGCTACCCATCTGGTGTGAGCAGATGAAGGTGTGGATGTGTTTGGTCACACATAACAAATTTGGGAATGAAGGGGACAGTTATTTCCAAGATGCCACATGGATGAGTCCATAAAACCATTGATCCAGGGTCCCTAAAGACTCTAGGTTTGTCACGAGCTTGGGGTCCATAAGCAAAAGGATGCCAGCTCTCTTTGTCCTATGTGGAGACTATGCCATCAGTGGAAGAGGCAGTAATGCACCAGCAGCTCACCTGACAGTGGCCAGCCTAGCCAAGAGTACAGGAAATGTCTTATGATGCTGGCCCAGGGAGCTGTCAGGTATCTAGGACCCACAGAAAGTCTGATTTCAGCCCTAAAGAAACCATGAAGCCTCCTGTTTCCCTAACAAATGGAGGTGGGAGTGAGTCATCCACTTGAATGTGAAAAAGCCACCTGTGGCCTGGGATCCTCTAGAGGTAAGACATACCAAGCCCAAACTGCTGACCCCTTGTTTGGGCTTTCCTTATAGTCTCCCTCATCCATAGCCCACTAGTGCACCCCTCACAAGCCACTGGACATAAGTGGAGTATTTTTTACACATTGGAGCTAATGGACAGAGACAAGGGAAAACCTAGGGTACCTAGAGGAACCAGGGCCTCTCTTCTGGGACCAAATCACCAGGAGGTTGAAAAAGGCTACGATGGTCCAGCACACTACCAGAGAACATCTTACAAAAACCTACAGCCACAGGGCCTGGACCTGCTGAGCTGCAAAGAGGAAACCCTTGGACCTATGTGAGCTGCCTAAGAGTCTTGCAGAGGTTCTTTCCAAAGAAAAGCCCATCTCCTGCCCCTTCACACAAGTGCTGAAAGAACAGAGCCTTCTTACTCCTTACAAGACTGCTCACTCGCCTAAGAAGATGAATTGCTCAGAGAGGGACTCTTGGCACCCTATGGAATTCTAGAAATTTAAAAGACATTAAGCACTGTACTGGTAACTTGTTGCTGTAACAGAATACTTGACAAAGGAACTTAAGAAAGGAAGGGTCTATTTTGGGCTCACATGTCCTTTGACTATCATGATATGGAAGGCATGTCCACAGAAGTGTGAGGCAGGGGTCACATTGCATTCTGAAATATTTCTATCCTGGAGTGAGGCTCTTGAAGACTCAGAAACTAAACAACTTATAAGTCTCAGAAAGTCCCTGAAATTTACAAGATTAAGAAAACCTTGGAGGAGCGAGTTGCTTTAAATAATAAAGCTTGCTGGGGAGAGAAGAGACTGACTCTTCTGTCTAGCTGCCTGCAAGTTATTTGGAGAGCTCCAAAGTTGCAACTTTCAACAGCTGTCATACATGCTGGGATGGGCTTTCCATGATGCACCTGCCTTTAAGTGGTCCCTCAAAGGGAATTCAGACCTGGGACAAGAGGCTGAGGTGCCTCTTTAACACATCAAGGCGCGGACCTGGCCTCCAGATTCTCCCAGCATACCCTGCCCTCTACACTGAAGTTTCCAGCCCAGAATCTGGGCTTCCTCTTATCCAGAGGCACTTCACTATATAATCCAGACATTTTGGCTCTCTCTTTTCTCTCTGCTCCCTACCCCCCACTTTTCTGTCTCCTTGTCTGCAGGTTGACTTCACTGACCTCCTCTGGTGAGGTCAGTGAACCTGCCCAAGAACTGCCCCCTAATAAACCTGTCTCTTTATACTTTAATTCCGCTTGAATTGGCTCATTTTGTCACCAGAGAATACCTATCACCTACCTTTGTAAGTAACTCAGCACCTACACAACCGTAAGTAACCCCAACAAATTCATTGGTCCACAAAGTTGGACTTTGATGTAATTGTGTCTTAGCTCTGCCATTGGTAGCCTATCTTAGAACAGTAGATATTTGCTTGTGATATCCAGAAAGATCACACCACAAGGCGCAGCCAGGAAGCAGAGAGAGACGACTCCAGATGTTCACTGCCCTCTTTGTTCAGTCTAGGACCTCAGCCCATGGGATGGTTCTGCCCACATTCAGGGTGTGTCTCCCCACCTCGGTTAACCTAATCTACTCCATCACAGACAGGGATCTGCTCCCTAGTGATTCTAGATCCTGCCAGTTAACATTAGCTATCATGACCAGACAAGGTCACAGGCAAGAGCCACACAAACATGGATGGCCACACTCAGGAAGAGCACCTGAGTGCTATACACTGGATCACTGCCAGACTCTGGGTGAGTGCAGCTCTAGGGTCCTTTTCAGAAATAGTCTCCAACTACAGTGGCACTACCTTGTGGTTGCAGGGCCTCCTATCCACCACCTCCATAAGCCCCACTTGCTAGAAAGTCTAGACATGAGGGAAAGTACTGTTCTCTTCAAAAGGCTGTAACTGTTCATGCAGGCAACCTAAGGTAGCCTGCTTAACCTCTGTAACATTAACAGTCCAGCCTCAGGAGAGATGCTAGGAGGCCCTTCAAGGTAGTGAACACCCTTTACATGGCCATGGGGTTCGGGCCTCTCAGCCCAGCTATTTGGGACAGCAGAATGAAAAGCTTAAGATCTGCCAACAGACTACAGAGCCTACCTCCCATACTTGGCAAGACCTTGTCTCAAAATAAAAATTAAGCAAGGAAAAGATATATTCCCAGCACCTGCCTAGAATCCCCCACTGAGAGGCCAAAGTATGGCTCAGCAGTAAAGTACTCATCTAACATGTACAAGGCCCTAGGTTCAATTCCCAGTACTTCAAAATAAGAAAAAAGGAAGGAAGGAAGGAAGGAAGGAAGGAAGGAAGGAAGGAAGGAAGGAAGGGAAGGGGAGGATGAACGAGAGAGAGAAAGAGAGAGAGAGAAAAGATGATAGAACATGGAGCTAGTATCATTAAGGCAAGTTTCCAACTTCAGATTCCAGCTCTTATCCAAGTCCCTGGATACAGCCAAAGACTCGCTAACCTCAGCCCAGGGCAAACCTGGCTTCATGAAGAAGAAAACCGAATCTGATTCTGTAGGCCATTAAGCTTCTCTTCAAATGAGGCTTCATATTTTTTTTTTTACAAAAATGCTAATTTTGTTTTTCAACACTGCCTGGAAGGGAAGCACAGAGCCTCAAAGCCCTTGCCAGGCTGGAGAGAAGGAAGGGGGTTGAGAATGCGCCCAGCAGCGGGAGCCAGCTCCCTTGGCCACATATGACTCGGCAGACAGAGTGTTTTTCCCATCACCTGAGGCCCACAGCCAATTTGTGCAAAAACAAGCTGCAGAGATAGGCGGGTGGGAGGAAATGAGACCACACAGATAACAGGAGACAGCTGTGGGAGCCAGGCTCAGGCCAGAGGCCGGGAGATTTTAATTAGAGCAGCAGAGAACCCAGCTACTGGGTGACGCACCTGGCAGCCCTTCTGTTGGCCCAGGTAATGAGGCCCCCAGCCGAGGGCCCAACACATGCCGAAAACACGCAATGCTTCCTAATTACCACACTGCTTGGCCCCTAGGGCTCAGTCATGCTCCCTCTTGGGGCACCCATCAAACACCTGGGAAGGAACAGGATGGAGCCCTAAGAGACTCCACCTTCCTCCCAGAGCATCCCAGGGCTTCTGGGTGCCCTGGGAGCTGTATTTTGAGGATTCTGGGACTCTAGCCAAGCAGTAACTGTCGTGCTTCAGTGGGAGGGGTGAGGGTCTGCTGGCCTCTGATGGAGACACTAACCAGAAGGGCATACTTGATGCCACCTGGAATACTTGTCAAGAGCATGTTGACGCTGCACAGAGGGGTCATGAAGGGGCAGGTGGTGGGGAAGTGACATCCTGGCTCAACCCCCAACTTGGACACTTGATGCTAGTCCCAGAACCAGGGACAAGAGCCTTCCCTAGTCTGGTCCTGGGGAACTCTTTTGCATAGAACAGTCTCTGGAGACCTTCCTTCTGAGCTTGGGTGTCTCAAAGTCCACAGCAGCCTGCCAACTACCTGAGGCCCTCCTGAAGTGGTCTCATGGTGACACTGGCACTTCCTGAGTGCTGAGTCACAGCGGGGGACTGTCTGCAAGTGTATTTGGCAGTAGGTCCAGTCTTTGAGGAACGAAGAGAAGATCTAGGGAGAAGCCCACTGATAGTTGCTACCTGGCCACCCAGCCAAAGGACTGAGGGAAGAATAGATGGAAGTGTCATAATGATGATGGCAATTATGGTGACAAGTGACAGTGGCAATGATGAGACTGGAGAGATGATGGCTTAGCTGTTAAGGGTAAATACTGAAGCCAGGCACAGTGGTGCACACTTTTAATCTCAGCACTTGGTATGTAAAAAGAGGTAGACAGATCTCTGAGTCTGGTCTACAGCGCTAATTCCAGGACAGGGAGTGCTACACAGAGAAACCCTGTGTCAAAAAAAAAAAAAAAAAAAAACACAATACAACAACAAAAAAGAATAAATACTGCTCCTACAGAGGACAAGAGTTCTACTCCCCAAACCCACGTGTGGGGCTCACAATTGCCTCTGATTCCAGCTCACGAGGATCCAATGGCTCACAAGGATCTAATGACTCCAACTTCCACAGGCACTGTCATGTACCCATGCCCATACTTACATAGATTCACTTAATTATAATTTACAAATTTAGAGATGGTAGTGCTGGTAACTGTGCAGATGTTGGCAATGGTAGTTGGGAATGAAGGGGATGGTGGGGATGAAGGGGACAGTGGGGATGATGGGAATGAAGGGGATGGTGGGGATGAAGGGGATGGTGGGGATGAAGGGGATGATGGGAATGAAGGGGATGGTGGGGATGGTGGAAATGATGAGGATGATGGTGATGGGGATAAAGGAGATGGTGGGGATGAAGGGGATGGTGGGGATGGTGGAAATGATGGGGATGGTGGGGCTGAAGGAGATGGTGGGGATGGTAGGGATGGTGGGGATGGTGGAAATGATGAGGATGCTGGTGATGGGGATAAAGGAGATGGTGGGGATGATGGGGATGAAGGGGATGGTGGGGATGTGGAGAATGAAGAGGATGGTGGGGATGATGGGGATGATGGGGATTGTGGGGAATGAAGGGGATGGTGGGAATGATGGGGATGGTGGGATGAAGGGGATTGTGGGGAATGAAGGAGATGGTGGGGATGATGGGGATGGTGGGGATGATGGTGAGGACTGTGTTATGGAGTGCAATGGAGAGATGGTGATACTAATGCTGATGGTGATGACTCTAACAATCATACACATATGGACTTTGCAGTATAGTAGGTCTTCTTACCCTCGCTTGACATTGAAGCCCAGAGAATGTCATCACAGTCACAATGTACACAACTCTCTCCAATGACATTTTAACACACCCAAAGTTGTATCTAAGTGATCATATACAAAAGTGTGCTTGTACCATTATCTAGCTCAGGACCCCATCTCCCACCTGGGCACATGGAAGTCACCTCAGGATAGAAGGCTCCCCACATGCTGAGTGTTCTAGGATGCTCCCAGCAGCAGGAGCCAGCTCCCTTGGCTGCACATGTCCACAATGCTCAGGGTTCTCATCCCTATGGTAGAGAGAGGATGGCATGACCTGCCATCACGGAGACACTACAGGCCAGGATGCTGGCTGTGCTTCTGATGTGTGCTGTTGCCTTCAGTAGAGGACAAGAAAAAGGAAACTGAAGCCACAAGTTCAAACCTTGGGCAAAAGCCCAGAGAGCCTTCAATAGGTGCCAACTAGGAACACAACTGATTGTCTCAGATCTTATTAGCTAAGTACGAACTTGTGTGTGTGCTCGCACAGATGCATATGTATGGGGACATAGCTCTACCCATGTGTAGGGAGGCCCACAGTGACTTTAGCTGCCATTCCTCAGCTTCTGTCCATCTTGTTTTCTGTCTGGCTTAGGGCTGACCAATTAGGCTAGGCTGGCCAGCTGCCCAGAGATGCGCCTGTGTCTACCTTCCTCTGCTGGGATTATAAGCATGTGCCACCATGCCCAGCTTTTTTATGTGGATTCCAGAGATTGAACTCAGAAGCGCTTTAGTAACTGAGCCATCTCCCGAGTCCCCTCATCCTCTTCTAAATAAAGGGATTTATCTCAACATCATCTTTCTCCTTTCCAAACGAGTGTCTTAGGAAAAGTCCAAGATAAACTGACAAGAACAAAATTGCTCAGCCCCTGACAATGAGCTTGTCCTAATCTGCAGGGAGAGGCCATCAGGAAAGGAGGTCCGCTCACCCTGCAAGCAGACCCCACAGGGAAGGGCGGGTGTTGCTCACTTCTTTCCACCCGTGTGGGGAGAGAGGAACCCAAGGCAGGGCCCAAAGCCTGAAGTCTTGGAACTCTGCTCCTGCCAAACCGCATCAAGCCAGAGCTGCTGAGCCTGGCTTCGAGAACACGGGGAACAGGGAAGGCAGTTCTGGAAGCTGCACAGAGCAGCACGTGAGAGATCAAAGATGAAGCCTCCCTGCCTGCTCCCTCAGGAACACTTCCTGAGCCAGCTCCCTGGCCGGGAATCAGAGTGTACTGTGTACATATGAAAAGTGAGTTTTCCTCTGTGGAAAACAATAGACCTGAAGCAGACACACATGCCATGCGTGAACCCTTGCTTCCCAGGACTGCTTTGCAAAGAGATGTCATTTAGGTTAGCTATCTGCTTCCTCGGCTTCATGGTCACTTGGCTGGAGATCCTACAGTTCCAGAGCATTCATTATCAGTGATCAGACATAGCAGGACTTACTGCCTTCATTTATATGACAAAGAGCAGGGCTGGCAAGGCCAGCCCAGCTGAAATCAGCCACATACCCACAGCATGCTCACAAAGGGTAAGTTAGGCCAGGTGTCGTATCCGTGCCTACTATACCAGCCATCAGGAAGCTGAGGTAGGAGGATTACAAGCCCAAGGCTTACCTAAGCTGCATAATGAGACCATGTCTCACAAAGGCAGAAAAGGGCTAGGGAGATTGTTCGGCAGATAAAGTGCTTAATATGCAAGCACAAGGACCTAAGTTCGAATCTCAGACCCCAAGTTCGAGTCTCAGACCCCATAGCAATGCCTGGGTTCACACTGAAAAGTCCACGAGGCCCCCACTTGATGGAGAGCCACAGTAGATGGCTGGTAAGAGGGGGAGCAGCAGTCTTCCCTGGGGATGAGCCCTCTGATAGGCTGTCCCACATGGACAGCCCTAAACATATGCACCTATGAGCAATGCTAAATGTGTAAGTGTGTGTTTGTGTGTTCACATGTGCATGTGCATACGCACATGTGTAAGATAAATACAGAAGAGGCAATCATCAATCCTAGAGGGCACTAGGGAAGGGAGGAGTTGGAGGAGGAAAAGAGGGGTGTAAGTGATGTAACTATAGTATACCTACATGTGAAATTCTAAAATAATAAAAATAAAATTTAAATTTAATTACACACTTGTATTAGTCCTGTGGAGGCAGACAGAATGGACCCTCGGGCTCCCTGGCTGTCCAGCTTAGACTACCTGGTGAGTTTTTAGACCAATGAAAGATCCTGTCTCAGAAAAACAAGGGAGATAGTGCCTGAGGATGATACCCTACACTGCCCTTTGACCTTTACAGGCACACACCCACAGAGGTATGTTCACACATGTACTTTCACATGCATAAGAATATGTCCCTTTTGCATACACAAAAAGAAGAAAAAAGGAGATGAGGAGTTAGAAGAGGAGGGGGAGGAGACAGCCTGCCTATGTGGCGACGATCCCCCATGGGATAGGTGACTTTCTATCTAAGGAACAAAGGGAGCCATAGAGGTGCCCATGAAGACCCATCCAGAGTCAAGCAGGAGTCCCCGATAGTCTTCAGACAGTTATCTATCACCTGAACCCCCCTCTCTGAACCTGCGGAAAGGTCTTAACCATATGAATGCCACATTCATTCAAAGTCAAATCTCAAAGAACACTGTAAACGGATGCATATACTCAGGTTAAAACCAGGTACAAACCTGGAGAGATGGTGCTGTCAGTAAAGCACGTGCCTCTCGCAAACATGAAGTCCAAAATTCAATCCCTAGCTCGTAAGTAAGAAACTTGTAATGACAGCGGATGCGGGAGGGAGAGCCAGGTGCATCCCGAGGACTTGCTGGTCAGGCAGCCAGCATACCCTAATCAGCAAGCTCCAGGTTCAGTAGAGACTGGGTTTCAAAACACAAGATGGATGGGAGGAGTGACCCCACAGTTAACCCCTGGTACACACGCATGCACATGCATATGGGCACACACACACTTGCGAACAAACATACATAAACACACACAGAGGTGCAATCCTTCAGTCAACTGCTTTGCCCTGGTGACCAAGCAGAGCTGTTTCCCCCAAGAAAACACTGCTCCCAGCTGGTCAAAGGAATTCTGTGACCGCCTTGGCCAATTACCATGAACTAGCACCAGAAGCAAGAATTGCGTTTCTCAACATTTCCAAGAACTCAGAATCAAGATGTGGAACCAAAACATCTAAACTGCCTCCCTTCAAAGCGCTAGGAGAGGCCCTTCCTGCTTCTCCATTTCCTGTGATGCTGAGTGTCCCTGTCTGTCTGGGTGTCCCTATCTGTGTGTCCCTGTCTGGATGTCCCTGCCTGTCTGGGTGTCCCTGTCTGGATGTCCCTGTCTGTCTGGGTGTCCCTGTCTGGGTGTCCCTGTCTGTCTGGGTGTCCCTGTCTGTCTGAGTGTCCCTGTCTGGGTGTCCCTGTCTGAGTGTTCCCTGTCTATCTGGGTGTGTCTGTCTGGGTGTCCTTGTCTGTCTGGGTGTCCCTGTCTGTCTGGGTGTCCCTGTCTGGCCACCACAGCATTCATCTCCACCTCTATGGCAGCTAGACCCTGCATGCATGCCAATCGTCCCTTACCTCCTCCTCACAGGGACACACAAGCCATTTAGAGTCACCTAGAAAATCCAAGGCCATGCCCACCCATATCCTCAACTATGGCAGAAAGCAGTCCTCAGAGCCTAATAGGCACCATATTCATCACTGTCTTAGGGTTTTACTGCTATGAACAGACACCATGACCAAGGCAACTCTTACAAGGACAACATTTAATCGGGGTTGGATTACAGGCTTGGAGGTTCAGTCCATTATCATCAAGGCAGGAACATGGCAGCATCCCGGCAGGCATGGTGCAGGAAAAGCTGAGAGTTCTACTCCTTCATATGAAGGCTGCTAACAGAATACTTCCAGACAGCTAAGATGAGGGTCTAAAAGTCCACACCCACAGTGACACACCTATTCCAACAGGGCCATACCTTCTAATAGTGCCACTCCCTGGGTCGAGCATATACATACATGCAGGTAAAACACCAATGCAAATGAAATAAGTAGTTACTTTTAAAATATATATATATAGGTTTTGAGGCAGGGTCTCATGTCATCCAGACAGACTTTGGACTAGCTATGCAACTGAAACTGTCCCTTGAAGTTTCAATCCCCCTGCCTCTACCTTCACTTGAAGTGTGTGTCCACCACCATGCCTGGTTCATACGAAATTTACAACAACAAGCACTTTATCCATCAAAGCCATCTTGAGACAGGGCTTGCTTATGTAGCTCTAGATTGCCTTGAACTCGCAGCAATCCCCCTGCCTCAGCCTCCTGAGGGTTAAGATTAGTCACACACCAACACACCCAGATAAAACTTGCTGGTTTTTCTAATCATTTTATACAAAGAACTTCCCAAACAGTGCTGGACCCCTCCTGCCTTGCAGGTTTCTCTTCCCCAGGCATATGAAAGATGTTGAAACATTCAGCCACACGATCAGCGCAAAAGGCAGTCCACTACTCTGCCTTTCTACAAGCTTCAGCATTTGGAAGCTGTGACTCTATACCCCATAGCTGAGAGAGGTGGCTCAACTCTCCCTGAGGACTAGGGACACAGCTCCTGCACTGCTCCAGGAGGGTACACAGGTCTGTATTGTGGATTACTTGTGAGCCCACAGACAGAAAAGCCAGCATCACCCTGGCTCCCCACAGGCTTCAGCCAGGAGCAGGCTTGTAAGCCCCAGCGCCTACCTTCTCTCGTTGTCATCCAGGTGAGAAAAGAGCACATTCTTGGAAATGGCCTTGGCCAGCGCGGTCATGGTCTTATAGTCCTTGGGAATGACCTGTGGGAGAGACAAGGCTCAGACCTTTTAGCCCTGCAGACAGAGCTAGTTCCCCACGCTACTGCTAGAAACAAAGAAACCATCCAGCCTGGAGCCACTATCCTCCTGTCCTCATGGTACTAGTATCAGGCCATGCTATAAAAAACAGTAGGAAATGCCATGTACACTTTAAGTTAATTTTTTAAATTACATTTATTGATTGATTGAGGTAGGATTCGTGTAGCATGGTGTAGCATAGAGGTCAGAGATCAACCTACAGGAAGCAGTTCTTGCTTTCCACTAAATAAGTTCTAGGTGCCCAATTCAAGTCCTTAGGTTTGGTAGCAAGCATGTTTACCTGCTGAGCCATCTTGCCAGCCCACCTTTTAGACAATTTTTTAAATAAATAAATAAAAAGCAAGAAAGCTAGAGTACTCCACAAAGAGGCTTAGGCACCGTCTAGTGGAGAGTTTGGAATTCTTTGGGGCCTGTGGGTCTTTGGAGCTTCAGAGCCACCTAGGAAGTGCCAGAAGACAGCTAGAACCTGTTGTCATTTTTTTTTCTCTCATTGAATTTGTAGAAAGATGATAAGCAGTTGTTGAAAGATTAGAAGGCTGGGGCGTGGCTCAGTGGTAGAGCCCCTGCCTAGAATCCCCCAGTGAGGGTCTGGGGTGTGGCTCAGTGGTAGAGCACTCCCTGAGGGATTCTAGGCAGCTGTTCTACCACTGAGCCACACCCCAGCCCCTCACTGGGGGATTCTCTGCAAACACTCTACACTGTGCTAGGGCCCTTACCCATTGAGCTTTGAGAGCCCTACTGGATCCATGATGGATAAGCACCATCGATGTTTTAATGTGATCCCTTAAGCTTTCCTGTATGATCTCCTGTCCCAGGACATTGTCAGGTGACATTCAGTGTCCTGCCACTTGGATCTCCTCCGACCTATCACGTGTCTCACAGTTGTCTTCCCTCATCACTATGTTTCATAAGCACGTTCGCCAGGCAGCTCCTCACTTGGGGACTGTCTGAGCTCCGCACAAAGGTAAACCAGAGCTCTAGGGATGGAGAGGACCACAGAAGGAAGGACTCTGAGGAGTTGGGTTTGACCTTGCTATGGAGCCCAGGCTGGCCTGCGTCACCATACCCAGCAGCTTCCTAACTGACTTTAACATACTGCCAATCTTAGTTTTGAGCATCTCCTCCTATGGTATTAAATCCAGAAGAAGGCAGCAGTGGGGATTTAGAAGCTGCTATGTTCCTGTTTTTCAAGATGAGAAACATTCCATATGCTGATACAATACGGGTGGTGGCTGCACAACACTGCATGGCCAACGCCACCTAGCTGCGCACATAAAAATGGCTAAGACGGTGCATCGGGCTGAGCTGTGCTTCCCAGGTTCCTGTGTGGGATCCCCGAAGCATCTTTGTGGATAGATTTGTAGACCAGGCTTGTGCGAGTGGCTGGGTTATTGAGATGTAAGGGTGGAGTACAGGCTTCATAGCTTAGTGCCCTTAATAGAGACTAGAAGGCATGAAGCAGGATAGAGTCACAGCCTGTGCTGTCCTGAAGAACCCCATCCCTCTTCTCCCCAAGCCTGTTCAAGTCCCAGAACTATAGGTAACTGCATTTGAGCCACATTAAACACTGTTTGTCTCATAGTGCTAGATTCTATGGTGACAATAATCCCACCCATAACTAAGCCTCATATTCCATGTGACCCCCATGCTCTAGCCAGGTAGGGAATCGAATCCCCAGGACTGACAGGGACATCTGGGTGTGGGTGGACATGTGCTGGGGCTCTTTACCTTCCTCACGTAGGAGACAGCATCTTCTTCAGTGTAGACTTCAGCGCTCACACCACCCCGCCGGCGACGCGCCTTGACCACAGGATTTGGAGGTGTTGGGGAGATCTCCTCATCATGGGAATCACACTGGGAGTTTGACTTCTGCCGAGCCAGGATCTGCCTGTTTTCCTCCTGTGAGAGAAGAAAAGGAAAATGAGAAATTGGCTGTCACCTGATTCTGATGGGAGACCTGTCACCCTGGCTACTCAGGAGACTGAGGCAGAAGGATCAGAAAATTCAAGGCCAGCCTGAAGGTGAGACCCTTGTCTCAAAAGTCAGAAGAGCAGGGATGTAGTTCAGTAGTAGAGCCCTTGCCTAGAATCTCCAGTGAGGGACTGGGGTGTGGCTCAGTGGTAGAGCCCTTGCCTAGAATCTCCCAGTGAGGGGCTGGGGTATGGCTCAGTGGTAGAGCCCCTGTATAGAATCCCCCAGTGAGGGGCTGGGGTGTGGCTCAGTGGTAGAGCACCTGCCTAGAATCCCCAGTGAGGGGCTGGGGTGTGGCTCAGTGGTAGAGCCCCTGCCTAGAATCCCCAGTGAGGGGCTGGGGTGTGACTCAGTGGTAGAGCCCCTGCCTAGAATCCCCCAGTGAAGGGCTAGGTATGGTAGGATTTTGGTTTAGACTCCCCCAGTGAGAGCCATAGTTCTGTTAGACTGCTGGCATAGCATGTCCACAGCCCTGTACCAGTACCTCCAAGATACGAAAAAGCAAGACCATACCAGAAAGCAACTGTCAGAACATAACCTAGCCTGAGAGTCGTGTACATAGAGACAGGGTCTCCAGGGTCTTCAGAGTGAAACCAGGGACTTACAGTTCACCCCACAAGCTCCTGATCACCATCATCCCTGGAGGACCCTCCTTTCTCAGATACCATTGATGTCTCCTCTCTTACATCTCCTGAATGAAAACCAAGGCTAGCTATATGGTTAGCTGATCTCTCTACCATCCCTCCAGACAATGGCTCCTCTCCTGCCAGGCCATGGGCATCTCCACATTCCTTGCTCACAACTGGGTAACTCTGCCAGCAGTGTCTCTCACCCCAGACCCTACATTTCTGTCTTGAAAAGGTGTATTTATGAGCCCGATCCTGATGCCAACCTCTCATATTCTGAGGCCACCACTAAGTATCTAACACCCAGTGGGGGGCTCTCCCCACCCTGTACCACTGTCTTCAGCCCACAGCCAACAGGACCTATGTGACCCCAATTCCCATGCTGAAGTCTGTGTTCCATCATGACTTAAACTGCAGTAACATACTGTCACAAGCCAAGTGGTCTTCCCTCTCCAAATTCATGTCTACCTCAAATCTCACCAGGAAAAGACATTTCTCCACCAAAATATGTCTAAGGATGGAATTAAACAAGATCATAGACACACCTCCCCAAAGCCAATGGAAATGCATCTGTAAAATCTGTAAGATACTGAGACACAGGAGAGACCACAAGAAGATGGAGATGGAGACTGGAACAACGCACCTACAAGTTCTACTGTGGGTCACTAGAGGCATGGGTGGCAAGAAGGACCCTCCCCAGAACCTTGGGAGGACCACAGACCTGTGACGACTATTCTCAGAGTCATGACCTCCACAGTACTAAGGCTGCCTCAGAGACTCAGTGCTGGCTTAGGAAAAGCAGAGAGGTATCAGAGAACTATACCCCAGGTAGCACAGGGAGGCCCAGGAAGCCAGTGCCTGCACAGACTTCAGTCTGTCCTTCTTTGTATATGACAGCCCCACCATAATTTCAATAGTGGTCACCCTCCCCTGAACCTCCAGAGAGAGGTCCCAACTATGGGAGATGCTCACCATGAACCCCAATTCCACAGGGAGAAGTGAAGGCCAGAGAAGGTTGGCCATCCTTCTAACCATTAAAAGTCCTCCCCACCCATTCTGGACTCATAGCTTTCTCTCAACAGCCTCACCAAAAGCTTTTTTAGCACCTTGAATGGCTTCCCTCCTGGGCCAGGCACAGATGGCTCAGCCCGGAGCCTTCCTGGTGGAACAGAATAGCAAGCTGTCCTTCGCTCTTCTTAGAAAGGGGCGTGGTCATTGTGCAACACCTGGCTTCACCTTCCATCCTCCATCAACTGGAAATGTTAAATGAAACTTTCTAGAAATGAAGAGTTTATGAGGGTTTTTTTCCGATTTGTTTTTGTTCGTTTGTTTGTTTTGTTGCTGTTTTGCTTTGTTTAATCATTTTTTTTTTTGAAGTGGTAACAGTGCATCCCAGGGCTTGACACATGTTAAGTAAGCTCTCTACCACTGAGCCGTGCTCCAGTCTTTCACTGAGGGATTCTAGGCAGGTGTTGAACCTCCGAGCCATGCCTCTAGCCCTGTGTTTGCTTTTATATTGAAAGAGGGTCTCACTATATGGCTCATGCTGGTCTTGAACTCACAATCCTCTAGCCTCAGCCTCAGCCTCAGAAATAGCTGGGGTTACTTCTCATCCTCTTCCCCTCAACCCTCATGACTCCTCTCCGCTCTTGGGATACCCTCAACCCAGCCCTTCCTATACCATCAACACAATGAAGTCTTCTACCAGGTTGGAGGCTCATGGATTCTCCCCAGCGGTGGATGTAGAGCTGAGATGGACTGGCTGCCTTCCTGCCAATGCCTTCTAATAGCCCCAGAGAGAGCCCACCCAATGCAAGAGTGACACCTTGTCTCCTAGATACCTGTCTTCAGGTGCACAGTAAGTATGATCTTAGAAAATGACTGCTGAGTCAGGCGAAGCCAAGACTGGGTCCCTTACTGTGATCCTGAACCTCCCGCCATGACTTTAGAAAAGAAAAAGTCCTTTCAAACACGCAGACGGAAGAAAAGAGGCTGGCTATGTGAGAACTCAGGGTGCCTAAGCTTCGCGCTGGCTGTGAGGTCTGTAACAACCCATGGACCTGTGGTTCAAATAGGATGCATGCTTTCGGGAGACCCTGGGTCCTATCTATCCCTGGCACCTTATAAAGCAGAGCGCCTGTCAGGAGGGGCTCAGCGACAGCTCCCACTATATAGCAAATTCAGAGCCAGCTTGTGATAGACAAGAAATCCTATCTAAAACAAAAACAACCCTAGTGTGAAAAACTCTGCCGCCTGCCAGCTGACCTTTGTCCTGGGAGTAGGAATCACAGCAGAAGAGACCTTGTCAAACAGACTTGGGCAGGTATGGCTCCACAGGAGATGCTGGGTGTCAGCAAAGACCCACCAGCATTGTCTAGATCCCCCAACCTCCTCTTGCTGACATGTGACAGCTGGGGCCCACTCCTCACGGAGGTGGGTGCAACAGCCTGCCTGTGGCTCTAACCAAAGAGCCCACCTCTCCACGCATCAGCATGGCCAGGAAAGGGAGCCTAGCACCCACCATGGTGCCTCATAGCAATGCCTGGCTGAATCTCAATGTTTCAAATCAGCGGATCCTGAACACCCAGCCAGGAAACTATAAAGAATGCTCAGTGCAGTTCTACAAAGCTGTTTAAAAATATCTTTTATAGAATTTCCCGCAAGAAGACAGCAGGTGGGTGAGGTTCCTCCCCTCCCTCCAGACACTCCACTCTAACGATAGTACATTAAATATGCACATATATAAATCCATGCTGCCAAGGAGAATGGGAGAGATGCCATCACAAGACTTTAGAGGATTCCTGGGAAAAGGACAGCCAACCCAGGAGTGGGATCCAGGACAGATATGGGTTTCCCAAGCTTCAGGAAAGAAGTGCCGTGCAGGACCCCCTGGAACACAGTGGCACCCAGAGCAGACCCCAGATGAGGAAGGCAGGACCAAAATCCAGCCCCTAAGCAGGCCCTGCACCAGGGCCAGTTCCAAGGGCCCTCATTGCTTCCCTTGGCTTAGCCTTCATTATGGAAATGTTCAAGATAATACAAAAGTATGACTCACCAAACACCCAGAGCCCAGACCTACCCAAGATCAAAGGAGGCCCACTCCCCCACTCCCTCCTTAGTCACGCATGCATGAAGAGAACATAACATGCTACCACATTAATTTGAAGAAGCAACGACGTCATTAGGAAAATGAAATTCTGCCTGCCAGTTTGTGGACATAAATAGCATTGAGATAAATAACGTATTCCAGAAAGGATGCCTCCACCATCACGCGCCCCGAAGTCAGGCTTCGTGAGGAAGGATGATGGCTTATCCAGTGTGACAATTTATATGAAAGGATATCAAGCAACACAGCATCTAGAGGGTGGCTCCTCCGTGCTCGTGAGAGCCCGACTCTGCATGATCCCAGAATCCTCATCTCCCTATCTATGTTGGAAAGTAGAGGCACAAATTGGGGGGAAAAAACCCAGGTAAAGGTGGGCATAGTAGAACATACCTGGGTGTCCTCCCAGCACTGGGAGGGCTAAGGCAGAAACACCATGACTTTGAGGCCAAACTGAATGACACATTAAGACCCTATCTCAAAGAGCAAACGATAAGAGTTAGCAATGCATGTCAGCAGAGTGTTCACTTGGCACGCAAGGAAACCTGGGTTTGATTCCCCAGCAACCTCATTTTGGGTGGGGGGAGGAAGCTTGAGACAGGGTTTCTCTGTATAGCCCTGGCTGTCCTGGAACTCACTCTGTAGACCAGGCTGGCCTTGAACTTAGAAATCCACCTGCCTCTGTCTCCCAAGTGCTGGGATTAAAGGCATGTGCCACCACTGCCCGGCTCCCAGCAACCTCACAAGCAGAGAATAGTAGCACATACCTATAATCCTAGCCATCCAGAGGGTCTGTTCTACATGGTGAGTTCTAGAACATCCAGGGGTACATAGTGAGACACTGTCTCAAAATAAAAAACAAAAAGTAAGATAAACAAAAGAAAAGAAAAATGCACAGGTACAAACAGGGGCTCCAAGAACAAGTTATATTCTTGTAGGAAACACCTGGATTACAGGACATTCCAACCCTCCTACCTCCACCCGATTCTGCCACAGGGGTCCCTGAGGGCAGCTGTGAGGGAAGCTTCCACCCATGCCCCAGAGATGAAGGCTGGACCTCCCACAACACCAACAGGAGGCTGGCTCACCAGTGCTGTAGTATGAGCACAGCCCTCAGCATGTGGCTGACATTTCTACAGTGTCCTCTCCCATACCTTCCCCACAAGCTGAAACACACATGATCTGTGGACCTATCACACACCAAGTTTGGGGTTGAGTTCAGGGGGTGGGGAGCAGTGTACAACTCCACTGGCACTGGCTACCTCATCTCACACAGAACCTGGCACTTAAGAAACTCAGGTCAAGCGACATCACAGTGTCCTGTTGCCTTAACAACCAATCTCAGCATCTGGAGATCGCTGCTGTTCTCTTATCTCTCTCCCTATTGCCAGCTCCAGAACAGATCAACAATTAGTCCTGGAAATACCTTGTACGCTCAGAGAGGTCCTTGCTGGGCTGTGCATGTGTGCGTGTGGAGGTCAGAGGACAACCTGAGCTCTTGTTCTCAGGTGCTAACCACTGGATTTTTGTTTTCTTTTGTTCTTTTGAGATGATGTCTCTCCCAGGCTCAGAACTCACAGGGTAGGCTAAGCTGGCTGCCCAGCAAACCTGGCTGCCTCAGCCTTCCCTGTGCTGGTTTCAAAGGGCCCACTACCTTGCCTAGCTTCTAAAAAAAAAAAAAAAAAAAAAAAAAATATATATATATATATATATATATATATATATATATATATATATATATGTTTAAACACACAAATATATAAATATAAGTATATTTAAATAAATATATGTAGATATATTTAAACATAAGTATGTGAATATAAATATTCACATAAGTATTATACATATTTAAATAGATGAATATATGAGTATAAATATACTTAAATATTTACATGTGTGAATACATATATATATATTCTAGGGATTGATCTCAGGTCTCATATTTACAAGCAATTTTATCAACTGAGTTAAAACCTCTCCAGCCCTATTACTATTTTTTGTTGTTTGTTTGTTTGTTTGTTTGTTTGTTTGAGACAGAGTCTCATATAGCCCAGGCTGGCCTCAAATGTACTATAAACTTCAGGTTGGTCTTAAACCCCTGACCGTTCTGGAATGCTGGGATGACTGATGTGTGTTACCCGCCCAGTTTATCTGAGCAGTCAGAAGTTGTGGGTAATGAGCCACTGCCACAGAAACCACTCGCACACACTCATGGGCCATTCCTACTAAGACCAGGACTCTAGCTAGTGATCTCTCCTGTGGCCTGAGTGACAGCCAAGCTCAGGGCCTTTGCTTTTAGAAGTGATTTAAAACAACAGCTGAAAATAATATAAATACAGTGCCGAGGTATGAACCTCTCAAAAAGTTAAAAATTTAAATGACAAAAGAAAAAACAACTTAGGGTTGAATGACAGAATAGCCACACAAGCATGGGGACCAGAGTTGGGATCCCCAATGTCCACATAACAAAGCTGGGTGTTTGTATTCTTGGTTTCTAGAAGACTGATAAACAGATCCTGTAGGCATCTACCTAGACAAGACTAATCACCAAGCTCCAGGCTAAGAGAGACCCTGGACATTGACCTCTGGTGCACCACACACACACACACACACACACACACACACACACACACCAAATTCCAGCACAGTTAACATTTGCTGTGACAGATGCCAACCTGTAGACAATATTCTTTACATATATAGCTATTTTGGGGGCTAAAATGGCAACGAACCAGGCTCGGAACCTGAGTTTCTAAAAAGCACAGACTCATACATATCATCTCCCAGACATAGTGGGGAATCTCTCACACAGGCTGACCACTTCCCTGCTGGTGCAGTTGCCCTTCCCTCCTGTATCCCATGAGCTAGTCCTGACAGGTCCCCAAGGACCCACCCTGGGACTTCACTTATATTCCTCAGCAACCCTTTGAGGGTAATAGCATTAAACCCCACCAAAATAATGCATTTAACTACCGCAAAGACGAGGAAGGGCAAGCCTTGTTTGAGAAGCCTGTGCCCACTCTCTGGGTAGGTTGTAATTTTGCCCCCATGTATCTGTCTTTCTATTAATTTAAAATCTATGTTTAAAATATCTCATAGAACCAGCATGCCTGATGACCAATGTGCACTCTGCTTCATACTAGCCCGTCCAGAAGTTCTCTTCTGCTGTGAGGCCATGCTTCTGATTTTATCAAAATCAAGGTCTTGAAAAGATAGGACAAAATCCTCAGTTGCTACAGGCCACAAAGTGGAGCTGTGCCTCTGTCCCTGCCTTCAGTGGCTGATTTCCCTTTTCCAGAAACTTCTTATCAATGAAATCACCCATACACGGTCTCCCATGCCTGGTTTCTTTCACTAAGCTTCGTGTTTCCAGGGGACACCTTCCGGTATTGCTCCTGTTCATGGCTGAATCATATTTCATTACAGCTTATCAATGCTTTCTTCTTTTCACGGCTGATGAATATTCCACTGTATGGGCATACCACACTTTGTTTAGTCCTTTGTCTACCGGTGCATCTGAGGTACTGTGAGAAGGGCTGCTGTAAGCATTTATACACAGATGTGCCTGAATACCTACCTTCAGAGCTTAGGGTGTTCGCTCAGATGTAGAGTTGCAGAGTCATGCAATAATGAAGGTTCCACTTTTTACAACTACACTTATCTGTGGGTAGGTGAGTACGCAGGCTGCGGCATATGTATGTGGGGGTCAGAGGACAACTTGTGGAAGTTAGTTCTCTCCTTACATCCTGGGGATTGAACTCAGGTCCACAGGCTTGGTAGCAATCACCTTTATCCACGGAATGATCTTACCAGCGCCATTGTTCCACCGTTTGAGGGGCTGCTGGCTGGACTCTTCTCCATGATAGCTATACCACTTTACATCAGTAACACTGTGAGGCTTCAATCCCCCCACACGGCCATCAACATGTTATCTCCTTCTCCCCTCTTTTCTTTTCTTTCTTTCTTTCTTTTTTTTTTTTTTTTTTTTTTTGGTTTTTCGAGACAGGGTTTCTCTGTGTAGCCCTGGCTGTCCTGGAACTCACTCTGTAGACCAGGCTGGCCTCGAACTCAGAAATCTGCCTGCCTCTGCCTTCCAAGTGCTGGGATTAAAGGCGTGCGCCACCATGCCCGGCTCTCCCCACTGTTCTCTTCTTCCCTCCCTCTCCTCCCCACACCATTTTTTGTTTGTTTTTTGTTTGGGTTTGTTTGGGGGGGTGGCTTTTGGTTCGTTTGTTTTTGAGATAGGGTTTGCCTATGTAGAGCTGGCTGCCCAGGAACTTGCTCTGTAGACCAGGCCAGCCTCAACTCAGAGTTCCTCCTGCCTCTGCTTCCTGACTGCTGAGATTAAAGTCTGAGCCACCACCACCCTGCTCAATATCTCATTTTCTGTTTTATTTTGTTTTTAATACGGTCAACAGGAATGGCCTTTGGACACCTTAACTTTGTGAGAACAGTAAGACCCAGATGTTGGAATGACCTGAGCCAGGGACAGAAAGTCCTGTCTGTACAAGGACACCAAGATCCCACAGAACTGTCCCCAAAGGGACAAACCTGCTACCTGGAGCTAATGACGAGCTGGGGAAGAAGGGGACATGAATCTTCCCTTTGTATGAGGCTCCAAGCCAAGTGTCAGGCAACTCCTAAGAATGACTAAAAACCTGTCTCAGAGCCACCTCCAGCAAGAAGATTCTGTATGGTTCCCTCATTGCTCTACCCACGTCTAAAGCGTTCTTATTTAAATAACTTATGACCTTGAGACAAACAAAATGACCCAAGTCTCTCCGTGGGCTTCAGCTAGCAGTAGGGTACTATTAAAGGGTGGGTGTTAAAAACAGTTCTTGCCTGAGTAGTGGTGGTCCACGCCTTTAATTCCAGTACTGGGGAGGCAGAGGCAGATAGACCTCTGTGAGTTCAAGGCCAGCCTGGTCTACAGAGTGAATTTCAGGACAGCCAGGACTACACAGAGAAACCCTGTCTTAAAAAACAAACAAAAACAAAACACAACAAAAACCCAGTTCTCATGGTTCAGCAAGATGGATTAGTGCATCAAAGGGCTTGCCACCAAGCCTGACAACCTGAGTTCTGTCCCTGGTACCTACATCTTTGAAGGAGAGTACCAACTCCTGCAAATTGTCCTCTGACTACGAAAGCTGAATATGTAAACCTCTCAGCTGTGCTAAGCCAGAGTCTTCCCTTGCTGTGGTCTTTCCTTGGCTACTTTGTGTTCTGTGCCGTCTGCAGTGAGGACTAAACCCAGGGCCCCATGCTTGCTGGCATGTGTACTGCCACTGAGTTACAGCCCTAGCCAGGTGCACACTTTCTACCTTTGTCATTGCTAGAACAGGCTGAGCTGGTGACAGTGGCAGCTACAGACTGGGAGCAGTGGAACAAGTGGTTCCATGGCTAGTGGTTGCAAGGGATGTCTGAAGAGCTTCAAGGGACCCGGGACAGATATCAGGAGCTGCAGGCTCCAGTCATAGGAGGAATGCCAAGGGGTTGCCAAGACTCAAGAGCTGAGGGTCCTGATACCCAGGACCCGTGAGTTCTAACACTCGCCCCAAGGCCAGTTCAGAAGTAGAGATACCAGCAGATGCTGCCCTCAGCTGCTACTGCCCCTGTGGCTGCAACTGCTGGGGGAAGGGGATTTACAGTAGTACCACAAGGGTCATTGGTTAGAGCCCAGAGCAGAGAGCCTCCAAGCCTGTGGCTTCTAAATCCAGGAGCAGTTTATCCCTGCTCTCTGAGTAGGACTCTGAGCCTCTGCCTCTGGCTCTCCGGCCTCTGGGCTTTGGGTACTCCAGGGCCCAGAATGGAGAGTCACTTACCCACAGTTCCTATCTAGGTAGAACAGGACTCCAGCCAACTCATTTGTACCAGCATCTGTTTTACCTTGTTGAGCATAAGCCTCACACTGTCTCAGAAACACAGTATCAGGCCACTGTAAACACCAATAGAGAAAGTAGATGAATGAGTGTGTGACTGACTGACTGAATGAATGAATGAATGAATGAATGAATAAGTGAATGAAAAGGCAGCATCTCATATCATATAGGCCTTACAACGCAAGCTACCACTCAGTCACCCAGCTACCCTGTGATCAGGATGATCAGGAATGAAGATGCAGGGGTCACAGTGGCCCTCCTATGAGGGACCCCTGAAAGCCTTACAGGATCAATGGGAATTCAGAAAAGTCACCCCAAATCAAGACATGGGTGGCAATAGGTAAGTCATAATGGCCTTGGCTATGGGGTGTGAGGGACAAATTCTGGTTTCACAAGTCCTTAGATAGCAGGACTATGTTGAGACAAATCACCTCTCCCAGACCCATGGCAACTGGAAACATACAGATGTTCATGGGTCGCCCTGTACCTGTCAGTGGCTCCTATTGCAGGAGAGTGTGGCTTTGCTCTCCTAGGTCCTAACCCTGAAGACTCACACACACTATCACAAAGACAGGCCACCTCTCCTATGTTACCAGGGCCTCACCCTCTAGTTGACACCACTGGTCCTGGCAAAGTTTTTCCATCTCAGCAGACAGGGGTCAAGTTGAGCAGGATACAGGTGTCCCAAAACATCAAAGCCATGGGTTTCTGGAGTCATCAGGGGAAAGCAGTGGGGGGCTTTGTGCCAGCCAATCTCTCCTAACCTTGGCTTCTGCTTTCCCTCTGGCCAGTGTCAGCATACCCCCCTGCTGGCACCCCCTTTTGGATTCAGAACCTCCTCTGGCCTTTCAGACCCCCCCCCCAGCATACACATTTCCTGTCTCCTGTTTTTACTCTAAAGCAGGACAGTCAAGGTCAAGGGTTAGGACAGGCTTTCCCAGCCAAAGGAATTTTCCTAACAAGTGTGGGAACAAGTTTCCAGAAAGCTCCTTCAGAATGTGCCCAGAAATGAAGTGAAAGGGGACTGTCCCCATCCTGCCCCCCTGGGGACCAGTCAACTTCCTGGGCTCTGAATGGTGTTCTCCAACTGACCACAGTTTTCCTACATACCCGGGACAAAAACCACAGACGCCAAGGGGAAGCCAACACAGGGGTGTGGCTGGACTCAACAGAGGTTTGACCCCTCTGAACAAACTCAGCATACCCTTGGGAGACAGACAGAATTCCTCAGTCCCACCAACTTCAGCTGTCTATTTCTCTGCTCTGGAGAACAAGATTCAGGAGGGTCAGAGCGAGGCCATTTCTGAAGGGAGGCACCCTGACTTGACAAGAGCATCCACCTGGGACAAGGAGAGCATGGGGAGCCATTTGTGGGCAAAGCCCCAGAAGAGCTTCCCATATAAACTCAAGGCTATCCCTATGTACTTTGAAGCCCCAGGTCTAAAGGAGGAGCCGGGTATTTGAGGACCTGGTTCTCCTCAAATCCTACCAGAGTAGGATGGTCATCATCGTGGCAGGAATCCCAAGAACCTCTGGGATATAGCATGGGAAGCTGCAAGTAAATCTGCTCATGTGGGGAAACTGAGGACAGAAGGGGTAAAGCACCTGTTTGGGGGGAAGGGGTGTTACCTAGCCATTCAGCACCAAGAGTAGAAAAAACACCCAAATTTTCAAATATTTATGAAATATTTATACCTACTACATACCAATCCTCACATAGAAAATAAAACAGAGATGATGCAAGGGGAGACAATCCTACCCCGTGTTTGGAAGAAGACAAAGAGGAAGACAAGCCTTCTAAATTGACCCCAGAGTTCAACTGTCACCCTTAAAGAGAAGGTCCAGGCCGGGCGTGGTGGCGCACCCTTTAATCCCAGCACTTGGGAGGCAGAGGCAGGCGGAATTCTGAGTTCGAGGCCAGCCTGGTCTACAGAGTGAGTTCCAGGACAGCCAGGGCTACGCAGAGAAACCCTGTCTCAAAAAAAAAAAAAAGAAGGTCCAGGAGCAAGGGATGCCCAGCTGAGTAGTTCCAAGTCACAAAGGGCCACCTCCCTGCCAGCGCTGTTCAGAAATTGAGCCTCTTTCCCAACCTGAGACACAGGGAGAGCCTGTGGCTCTTCTGCATCACCTGACCGCTCTTGCCAGACAGTTCCCACCCCGTTAGTCTCCTGTGAGACCTGGGCTTGACTGTGCAGATTCCCACCATTCCTTCCTTCAATCTGCAGCGTGTGTGTATGTGTGTGTGTGTGTGTGTGTGTGTGTGTTAGGGATGGAACCCAGGGCCCCCTCAGTTTCTGTTTTTAAATTTTTCTCCTTTGTCTCTTCTACTTTGGGGGGGAGGGATAGGCTCTTTCTATGTAGCTCAGGCTAGCCTCAGACTTGAAGCAATTCTCCTGCCTCAGTTTTTCAGACAATTCTCAGGAATTACAAACCTGTGCCACAATGTCTGGCATGCCTGTACCCTGCTTTGCTGTTCTGCTCTATCCTGGCATCTCTGATCAGACACTGGAGGCTGATCAGTGTCTCTCCTCCATATAAAATTTAACTTAATAATAGGGTGTTTGATGTGGAGCTTCGGGATGAGGGAAGAGTCATTGGAGTGGTGATACCTGGGCACATGAACTAGCTTGTGCAAAATCTGTAAGACTGTTGATAGTAAAAATTAGAACTGACTGAGGATGTAACTCAGCTATGCCTAGAATTCTCAACTGGGGGCGTGGCTCAGTGGTAGAGCCTCTGCCTAGAATCCCCTAATGAGGGGCTGGGGGCGTGGCTCAGTGGTAGAGCCTCTGCCTAGAATCCCTCAGTGAGGGGCTGGGGTGTGGCTCAGTGGTAGAGCCCCTGCCTAGAATCCCCCAGTGAAGGGCTGGGGACATGGCTCAGTGGTAGAGCACCTGCCTAGAATCCCCCAGTGAAGGGCTGGGGACATGGCTCAGTGGTAGAGCCCCTGCCTAGAATCCCCCAGTGAGGGGCTGGGTGTGTGGCTCAGTGGTAGAGCCTCTGCCTAGAATCCCCCAGTGAGGGGCTGGAATTTTGACTAAGTGCTGTCCCCAGCATGTAACAAGCCAGATGTGAGGTCACACGCTTGTAATTCCAGTGCTGAGATGTGGAGGACAGGAGGATTTCAGGGCTCACTGGCCAGCCACCTTAGCCACCTCCGGAACTCCAAGTCTCAGTAAAGAGACTGTGTCAAAATCAAGGTGAGAAGGACACCTGAGGCTGACTTCTCACTACCATGCATGTGCAAACATGTGCATGTGCATCTGTATACACACACAAAGCTTAAAATAATAATAATAATAATAATAATAATAATAATAATAGATACTAATAAGGACTCGGCCAGGGAAGTGTTTATTGTGCAAGCCTGGTCACTGGAAGCTGTGTAAAGATGGAAAGAGACAAGAAGACAGGAATAAATTCACGAAAACCAGAGATAACAAAGGAAAATAAATGGGAGGCTTAAACCAACCATATTGATTGCATCAAATGCATGTGATCTACAAATGAGATGCTGCATGCATATCACTTGATGCCTATATAGGAATGAATGGGACTTAGTATTTTAATTGTAAATAATATCAACTCATCAGATCAACTGTAGATATTATCATATTTGACTTAAAAACCTAAAACCAAGCCAGGTGCAATAGTGTCTGCATCTCTAATCCCAGCACCTGAGAGGCTGAGGCAGAAGGATCATGTGTTCAAATCCAGTCTGGGCTACATTAGAAATGGGGATGTGACTCAGTTGGTAGAGGTCTAGCTACATTGAGTCCAGGGTTAGATCCCCAGCACCACCTGACCAAGGGTGATGGTGGGACCCACCATCTTTGCACTCAAGAGATCAAGGTTATCTATTCTCAGCCACATAGTAAACTTGAGACCAGCTATGGCTATAAGAGATACTATCTCAACCAACCAACCAACCAACCAACCAATCAATCAATCAATCAATAAACATAATTAAAGAAAGGGGAGAGATAAACACACAACTGATGCTGGAGTCTCAATAGTCCTTGTTATAGATAAAAGATCAAAAAACTAGCAAGAATGCAGAATGTGACTTGGGAGATGGCTCAGCTGGTAAAGATACTTGCAAAAGAAGAGGAGGAGGATGGAGAAGAAAGAGGGGGAAGAATGATAGGAAGAGGAAGAGGGAGAGAAGAGTAAGGAAAAGAGGGAGGGGGAGAAACTCCTCCAAGTTGTCCACTGACATTTACAAATATACCACTCGAGGCACAGAGCCTACACACATACATGCACACTCACACACAATAAATTTTAAAATAAAAAAAATTAAATCTATAGGTATTAGATGCACACCTTTAATCCCAGCACCAGCAAGGCAGAAGCAGGTGGATCTCTGTGGATACATGGTACCACTGGTCTACAGAGTGAGTTTCAGGACTACATAGTGAAACCCTGTCTCAAAGGCTCATTTAAAAACAAACAAACAAACAAACAACAAATAAAATGCAAATGCCGTGACCCTGAACTCTCAGTTAAAGCTGCAGAGCACTCTACCTGATCTCCTCAGGGGCACAGGGAGGAGCCACCCTGAAGCCACACTGTCATCGGCCAGAAAGCACACATTAATGCATTGAAAAGGTCTGGAGTCATTCAGTGCTCTGGGGCCACAGTGAAGCTAGACCTGAATAACGGAGACGTTTGGAAAACCTCCAGATATTGCAAAAATTAAACAAAGAAAAAAATCTTAAGGAAGGAAACAAAGCTTGAGTCCCTGGAGAGAGAGGAAAGATCCCGAATGGAGTGAACCACGGAGAAGAAAGTGCCCGGCATCAGCATTGGGTCAGTGTTGTCAGCATTCCCAAACCGTGCTCACAGGAAATGTGTGCACTTCTATGTTTCCTTTCAAAAAGAATTAAACTGCTATTTTGGCATTTCACCTTACGCTTTGGAAAGGATATAGCCATCAATACAGCACAAAGAAGGAAATCATAAAAATAAGCGCAAACTCAATATCAAGTGTAAAAAAAAAAAAAAAAGAATAAGATCTGGAGAGTAGATGAAACTATCTCCTTAAAGAGAGCAAGGGGCTGGCGCCATGGCTCAGTGTAAGACCAATGCTGGCTCTTGCAGTTGGCCCAAGTTCAGTTCCCAGCCCCTACATGGCAGCTCACAACCATCTGTAACTCCAGTTCCTGAGGATCCAGCGCCCTCTTCTGGCCTCCCAGGCTACCTGCCGTGTGTGAAGCACAGACATACATGTGGCACACAGACATGCATGCAGGCAAAACACATAAAATAAATTTTTAAAAGGAAAAAAAATCATTAGAATTGATAATCCTCTAAACAGGCTTGTTAGCAATAGAGAGGCACTAATCACCAATATCAAGAATGAAATGAGGGAATGGGAAGATGCTCAGATGGCCTCCTTTGCTGCTCTTCCTGAGGACCGGAAATTAGTTCCCAGCATCCATATCAGGTGGCTCATAACTGCCTGTAACTTCAGCTCCAGGAGATTCAGCACCCTCCTCTGTGTGCAAACCTGGTAACCCAGTGCTGCCCATGAACCTACATGTGCTGGTAATTTTTAATTTCTCATAGAATCATCTGGAAAAAGTCTCAAAAGTCTCAGTGAGGGATTGTCTAGATCAGGTTGACCTGTGGGTGTGTCTGTGGGGAGCTGTCTTGATTTCCCTAATTTGGGCTGGAGGGGTGGAGTGGAGAGGTTGGGCAGGGAGGACGGGGCACGCCCACTATGGGTGGGGCCATAGTCTGGGATTAGAGCAGTGGTTCTCAGTCTTTCTAATGCCATGACCGGTTAATACATTTCCTCATGTTGTGCTGACCCCTAACCATAAAATTATTTTTGTTGCTACTTCATAACTGTAATTTTGCTACTGTTATAAATCATAATGTAAATATCTGTGTTTTCTAATGATCTTACATGAGCACTGTGAAAGACTCATTCAACCTCCCCTGCCCCCAAGATGTCTTAACCCACAGGTTGAGAACCACTGGTTAAGGTCAACAGAGAAGCCGGGTGACTTGGTGGCATAAACCTCTAATCCCAGTACCCAAGAAGCAGAGAAATATGTCTGCAAGTTGGTCTACACAGTGGAGTTTCAGGACAGCCAGAACTCCTTAGTGAGAACTGTATCCCCACCGAAAACAAAAACAAAAACCAGACAGAAAGAGTAGAGAAAGCTGGCTGAGCACTAAAACTTCATGCTTTCATGTTTCTCTCTATCTTGGATGTAGCTGCCCCCACCCCCTGCACAGGCACACATCCATATTCTCTCTCTCTCTCTCTCTCTCTCTCTCTCTCTCTCTCTCTCTCTCTCACACACACACACACACAGAATGCTGACCCATTATACACTGAGCAATCACTGGAAAGGATGTCCCCGCAGAACAGATGACAAGTAGAGAAACATGTAAAATATAAAACCGCCACTGTCACATGGCCACACTCAGCTAAAGATTGTTTAAACAGCACACCCAGCAGGGAAAGGGGTGTGGAGGGAGGGTGGCTCCGTTGGCAAGAGGGTTAGCTTCGCAAGCATTGGGTCCTGAGTTTGAATCCCTAGCTATGTGAAAAGCTGGGTATTGCTGGGTATTGTGGCACACACCTTTAGCCCAGAACTCAGGAAGCAGAGGCAGGCAGATCCCTGAGTTCGAGGCCAGCCTGATCTTCAAAGCAAGTTCCAGGACAGCCAGGGCTACACAGAGAAATTCGATCTCAAAAAAAAAAAAAAAAAAAACCAACAACAACAACAACAAAAAAAAAACCAAACAAACTGGATGTGGCTGTAACCCAGCTCTGGGCTTGCTAGCTCCAGACCCTGTCTCATGGAACTAAGGTAGAGAATGTTGGAGAAAGTCACCCTACATCTGTAGAACAGCACATGTGCATAGACACCATAACAAACACACACATACACAACAACGAGAATAAATAACACATTCGGTAGAGGTGGGAGCCTTAATTAAAGAGTTTTCATATGTTCTCTCTAATTCTAAACTTAAAAGATTTTCTTTTCTAGTCATGGATGCTTTGATTTGTTTTTCTGTTTTGTTTTGAGTTCTATTTTCATGACACAGTCTCCCTATATAGCCCAAGCTGACCTTAAGATTTTGATCCTTGCCGGTCGTGGTGGCGCCGCCTTTAATCCCAGCACTTGGGAGGCAGAGGCAGGCAGATCCCTGAGTTCGAGGCCAGCCTGGTCTACAAAGTGAGTTCCAGGACAGCCAGGGCTACACAGAGAAACCCTGTCTCGAAAAACCAAAAAATAAATAAATAAATAAATAAATAAATAAATAAATAAATAAGACTTTGATCCTCCTGCTCAGCCTCCTGAGTGCAGAGTGCAGGCTGGATGACAGGCTTATGAGTTCTTTGTAAATGTTTTGGGGGGGGGGGGCTGAGAAGATGGCTCAGTTAGGAAGGTGCTTACAGCTGGAGCATGAGGGCCTGAGTTTAGGTCTTGGGCACATTTGTAATCCCAGCACTAAGGAGGAGAAGCAAGCGACTCCCTGGAACTCAAGAGCCAGCCAGCCTAGCTGAATGGGTGAGCTCCAGGTTCAGCAAGAAACCCTATCACAAAGCAATAAAGTGGAAAAGGATTAAGGAAGACACCCAACACTGACCCCTGACCTCCACACACGGGTGCACATGTCATAGGTACCTGTGTGCATAGCTACACGTGAACACATACATTCACACAGATATAAATTAATTAAATGACCATTTAAAAATATATTTTAAGCCGGGAAGTGCTGGTGCACGCCTTTAATCCCAGCACTCGGAAGGCAGAGGCAGGTGGTTCTCTGGGCCAGGCTGGTCTACAACGTGAGTTCCAGGACAGCCAGGGCTACAAAGAGAAACTCTGTCTCAAAAAAAAATATGGATGCATGGATAGATAGATAGATAGATAGATAGATAGATAGATAGGAAGGAAAAAGGTAGGTAGGCAGGCAGGCAGACAGACAGATAAACAGAGATTTTAAAAAGTGTTTTCGGGAGTTGGCTAAGTGGTTAAGAGCAGTTACTGCTTTACAGAGGACCCTAGCTCTGTTCCTAGTACAAATGCCTAAAACTCCAATTCCTGGGGATTTGACACCCTCTTCTGGCCTCCAAAGCCACCTTCAGTTATGTGGCATACACATGCGCACACACACACACACGCATACACATGCGCACACACACACACACACACACACACACACACACACACACACATAGTTAACAATAGCAATAACAATCAACTTTAAAATATTTCGATAAGTACTATTTACCAAGTTGTTGGTTTTTTTTCAGAGTTGGGGGTAAAGCCAAGGACTTTCACAGCTGTATGCCAGCTAAGCACTGGCCCCTCCCACTGAGTACCACCCCTCCACTCGAGATGGAAAGACTGTCTTAAAGAAAAAAACGAGGTTCAGTCTTTTGAGTCAGGCATGGCAGTGAGTCTGTACTCCCAGCACTCAAGGGCTAAGGCAGGAAGATCATAAGCTTGAGACAAGTCTGGGATACATAGCAAAACCTTGTTTCCAAAAAATACACAGTATGGACTAGAGATGGTTCAGCAGTGGAGAGCACTTATTCTTGCTTAGGACCTGAGTTTGATTCCCAGCACCCACATCTCACAACTGTCCATAACTCCAGTTCAATCCAGGGGATCCAGTGCCCTCTTCTAACATGGTACACAGGCATGCATGCAAGCAAAATACTCATAAGTCGAATAAATAGTAACAAAATATTTATGTTAAATAAATTTATATTATGAACATAAAGTAGAATAAATAATTCTTAAAAATTAAAAACATAATAATAAATAGTAGTAGTAGCAGTTGCTTTGGGTTGGAGCTATAATTACAGAAGGCCACCATGAAAAGTCCCTAGTAGCAGATGGTTTGCAAATGCTCAAAAGCAAGTCGCAGCCTGATGAGACTCCCCACATTCCCATCTGGTCTCCAACACACTGGGACAAGGGATAGTTAAATGACCTCAGGTGACACTCAGCAATACTCTGAGCTATGGTAAGGATGAAACTGGTACCTAGGAGGAAACCATGCGCTCCCTCATGATAAGAATCCTGCTAGCCACCCATCCCAAGCAGAGGAGGAGCCCAGGAGAGGGGCTGGGGAACTGTGAGGAATGTCATTCACTGAGGAGCCGGTCAGGAGCGCCTGTGTCCTCAGAACAGTGGGGCTAGAGAGGTGAGGTAGAATGTACTGATGATCCTTGCACTCTGAATGCTGATGCAGGAGAATTGTAAGTTTGAGGGGAGCCTGAGTTATGTAGCATGTCAGTACCACAAAGAAAGAGAGGCTGGGAGAGAAAGAGCACATGCAAAAGCATTTCTTCCAATCAAACATGTCTGGGGCAAATTCCTCCACACTGCAAGTCCAGCATGCAGATCAACATGGACCTGGACTACACACACCTCCATCACTTGCATGATCATATGCTTGCCTTTAATTTGTTTTTATGTACGTGTGTGTCTATGTGAATGTGTGTTTGTATGTGTGTGTTCATGTGTGTGTATGCGCAGTGGACATATGTGTGCCTGTGGAAGCCAAAAAAAGGCCCCAGACCCCATGAGAATGGAGTTACATGTGGTTATAACCCACCAGGTGGGTGTTGGGAATCAAATCCCGGTGCTGTGGAAGAGCAATCAGTGCATGCTCTTAACTGCTGAGCCAGCTCTCCGCTCCTCTCGCTGGGATCTGGGGGCTTGACAGTCTGGCTCTGATGGCTGGCCACTAGGCAGTAGGATGGTTTTCTTTCTTTCTTTCTTTCTTTCTTTCTTTCTTTCTTTCTTTCTTTCTTTCTTTCTTTCTTTTTCTTGGTTTTTCCAGACAGGGTCTCTCTGTATAGCCCAGACTGTCCTTGCACTCACTTTGTAGACCAGGCTGACCTCGAACTCAGAAATCCGCCAGCCTCTGACTCCCAAGTGCTGGGATTAAAGGTGTGTGCCACCACTGCCTGGCTCTTTAGGATGGTTTCTATCACTAGACCTCAGCTATGCAAAGTGGTCCAGGCCTGTGATCTCAGCACTGAAGAAAATGAAGCAGAAGGATAGTTGCCAGTATCAGAGTAAGCTGGACGACAATGTGAGAGCTCCTTAAAACATGCACACATAACCAGACTTCATCCCCACCTGGTCCATATGAAAACTGCCAGCAAGTCCTGTGGCCACTAACAAGGTTCAGATAAATAATCCCTGAACCAGTCTGTGAGAGTTCTGAAGACTGTAAACCTCAAAGAAATGGAAAGCCAGATTGTGGGACCCATAGATGAACCCAAAGCCAAACAAAGAAAAGCCAGTGTCAAGTCAACTGAGTTACTGGGGATAGAGCCTAGGGCCTTATTCATGGGAGGCAGGGTGGGGTCCAGCCTCTCTCACTAGGGGATTTGAGGCGGGTGCTCTACTACTGAACCACACCTCAGCCCCTCACTGGAGGATTCTAGGCAGGGGCTCTACCACTGAGCCACACCCCAGCCCCTCACTAGGGGATTCTAGGCAGAGGCTCTACCACTAAGCCATGCCTCAGCCCCTCACTGAGGGATTCTAGGCAGGGGCTCTACCACTGAGCCACGCCCCCAGCCCCTCACTGGGGGATTCTAGGCAGGGGCTCTACCACTGAGCAACACCCCTATCCCTTCACTGGGGGATTCTAGGCAGGGGCTCTACCACTGAGCCACACTCCAGCCCCTCACTGGGGGATTCTAAGCAGGGGCTCTTTCACTGAACCACACTCCATCCCCTCACTGGGGGATTCTAGGCAGGGACTCTACCATGGAGCTTCAGCCCCAGCCTTGATTCCTATGTTCCTGACACATCTGGGATATAGGGACATCACTGTCTTGGAATTCTAAGGAGGGGCTTGAAGCAGCTTTGCCCAGGCCACCTACAAAGGATACTAGGGGCACTGACCTTCTCCAACTTCTCAAAGTGCTCCCGGAGGAATCGCAGTGGCCGGTCCGGCTTGGAAACACAGAGGTGCACAATGCATTCTTTGAGCACCTGCTGGATGCCATGTTTCTGCACGTACATCTCACATCCTTTCAGAGAGTCCTCATCCTCCGAGTGGAAGCATGATGGGGAGGCCATGGTCAGAATGTCTTCTACGCTCCTGTTACAGTGAGAACCTGTCTCAAAGTAAAAAGTAAAAGAAGCCTGGAATGGGTTTAGAGAATATGACTTGGTTGGTAAAATACTAGCCTAGTATGCAGATTTCATCCCCTGCACCAATGAACTCTGCAGTGATGCATAACTACCACCCAGCACTCCTCAGCAGGTAGAGACATGAAGATAAGGAGCTTAAAGTCAGCCTTTGCTACATAACAAGTTGGAGGCCAGCCTGGTCTATGTAGACTTTGTCTTTAAAAAGAGGGAGGGCAGGGGAGATACTGACAGGATAAAACATCTAAGGCCCAGGCATGAGGACAGAAGGTCAGATCCACAGTACCCACGGAAAAGCCGGGTGGGCATGGTGGCCTACAGTCCCAGTGTGAGGGAAGTGAAGCCAAGGTCCTTGGGGCAAGCTAGCTAGCTAGACTATCTGAATCTGTGAGCTATGAGTTCAGGGAGAAACTCTGCCTCACTGTATAAGGTGGAAAGTGGTCAAGGAATGCACCCAACACCAACCACTGGCCTTCTACACACGCATACAGAGAGAGAGAGAGAGAGAGAGAGAGAGAGAGACTCATCCACGCAAAACATTTAATTAAAAAAAATAATAACATAGGGTTATACATCAGTGGAAGAGGGCCTCCCAGCATGTAAGCTTTATTGTTAATGATTAACTCCATTGTGTATAATGCCAGAAGTCACGTTTGTCAAAGGATTTTCTCTGATGAGTTGGTTCATCATTCAAAGGCTCAAACGCCTTCCTTACTTCTGAACAGATTCCTCCAGGGATGAAAAAGATGAAGTATGATTTGCATACGGTTCTCTCTCCATCTCTGAGAAATTTCAGGTGGAATAAATTGGGTGTTTGGCGCCCCCACTATGCAAACCATGATGCTTCATTTATTTCATCCACCCCCTCCCCCCTTTTAAGGTTGATGTTGTCACGATCAAAGGCCCCAGCGCGGGTGGGTGGGGCGCGGGTGGGGGGGTTGCTGTCAAAGGATTGGGGTGGCTTGTTTCATGAGAAAGGCAAAGAGGGTAAAGAAAACAATGGAAGTGAGCTGAGAGGTGGGGGTGGGGGGCTTGGAAGACAGTAACAGAGGCCCGAAAGCTCTAGAAGGCTCTAGTGTGTGTCCTGCGCAGTGTTGAGTCACAATGTCCAGGTCGCCGCCCCGCCCCACACTGATTGGAATCATCCAGCCTAGGCCTTGGGGTTTGAGGGGACCCCATGGAGGAGGAGGTACACCTAGCCTCAGAAGGATAGGAATCTCTCTCTCTCTCTCTCTCTCTCTCTCTCTCTCTCTCTCTCTCTCTCTCTCACACACACACACACACACACACACACACACACACACCGTGACTCGGTCCCCAAGCCCTGGGCCCACCAGAGGAGAGTTGCGGACGCCCCCAGACCCTGGTGGGTACAGGGGACCAGCCCAACCCTGTCCTGGGAGCTTTTACAAGGGCCTGGTACCACCTCGGACGCCAACAGTTCTTCCCCCCCAGCTCTCCCCCCGCCTCCACCCGGGTAGCCCCGCGGGGCTGATTACGCCCCTCCCCAAATCCCTCATGTCCCCGTGAGTCCCCCCAGTTCCCGCTGACACCCAGCTCCAGATAGAGCCGGGTCCCTACACAGACCCCACCCCAGCCTGCGTACCTGTAGATGCGCGGTGCCCGAGGCCGGAGGCAGCTGCGCGAGGACGCGGGGACGCGGGGACGGCAAGCGGGTCCCCGCACTGCAGCGGCGCCGCCCTCCGCCCGCCCCCGCTGCGCGTCGCCGCCGGCCGCCAGGCCCCGCGCACCGCGCCCGCGCGGGTCGCCCACCGACCGCTGTCCTCCCCAGGGACCGCCCCACAGCTGTCTCTGAATGCCAGGGACACACCAGAGCCCTGTCGCGCAGGCCCCGCGTTCCCGTGCACACACACAGGTTCTGCCGCCCGGACTTCCTACCACCCTAGTCCTCTCCTCCTAAGCTCGCCCGACCTGGCTGGCGCCGCTCCTCCCAGATGCTCTCTCTGCTCAGGGCACAGTGGCACCGTGCTCTGTCTGAGCTGTCACTCTGAGTCTCATTCAGTGCCTGCCCACTCTAAAGCTGAGGCCTGTAGCAAAAATTAGCCACCACGCATCCTGTCCTGCGCCATCTGCTCCTGCAGGAACAGAGTCCATCTTCTCCCAGTGATCTGAGCTGCAGGAGGAAGGATGAAGCTGGAAGGTGCTGAAGAAGACATCTCCAGTCTTCTGGCTTGTCTATATTCTCCAATCTACCACTTAACCCCCCCCCCCCAGTCACCTGTCCCGACTCACCTGTGCTCACACCCTGTTCCCCAATCCATTCACCAGCTCCCTCCTCATCTATCTACACTGACCAGCTCCCTGAATTTGTTCCTCCACTCACCTGCCCACATTCCCTATCCTTCAGCTGCCTGATACCTCTTGCCATGTTCACCAGCCCTCCCCCTCCTGACACACATGTCTCCACATGGCCACCAACCTGGCCTGTGCTCTCAGCAGGCAGGGCTGGCTGTGGCCCATACCTCTTCCTGCAAATGTGAAGGTAAACTGCTGTAAAAAGGACTTGCTGTTTTGGAACAGGGCTCAGTTGATATTGTGCTTGCCTAGCATGCAGGAGATCAGGGTCCCATCACCAGCAACGCACCAACATGGCGGCACACGCCAGAGATCCCAGCAAGTGGGATGTGGCCACAGGAGGATCCGCTCAAAGGCATGTTTGCCTACAATAGCAAGTTTGAGGCCAGCCTAGGTGACATGAGATTCTGCCTCAAATAAAATCAAATCTAGAATGAAATTAATAATAAAACAAAACAAGTATATGATAAAATAAACAAAAATAAAATAAAAAGAAGATGCAGCTCACACTTCCCCATCCTTGCCCTCCAGCCTGTCTCCCCAGATCTGTCCACCTGACTGACAGACATACCTAGTGGGAAAAGGGTCTTTTTTCAAGAATTCAAGTCCCATCTTACCAAAACCAAAACTTGCCTTTCCCAAGTAACTCACGTGCTTGCTTGAACTGCTACATGCCAGCACCTGCCTTCTCCATCACCCGCTTCCCTCTCTAGCCCCAACTCCTGGCTCCTGCAGGGATGCAGAAAGCACTGAGCAAAGTCAGCAAAAAGGAGCCAATTTTTATCCTGAAACTTGGGTTATGGGGTTGAATGGTCCAGTCTCCTCCTCCTCCTCCTCTTCCTCCTCCTCTTCTTCCTCTTCTTCTTTTTTTTTTTTTTTTTTTTTTTTTTTTTTTTTTTTGCTACTAACCCAGGCTAATCTCAAAATCACTAAGGATGGCCTTAAACTCCTGATCTTTATTCTTCTACCTCTGAAATGCTAGGCTTGTAGGCATGTACCACATGCATAAATAAGAACTGGGTTTTCTTCCCTGGGGACCCCACCCCCACCCCTAAGGGGATCTCTGTTTTTTGAAGTTCCCTGTAAAGACTACCCTTTGTGCTGTTCCTTGGGAGAGGTGGGGTGACCCTCTCCAGTAAACCTCAAGAACAGGCTTCAGATCACAAGGCACAAGCAGATATCTACTGAAGTACACTGCCTAGAGACCAGTCTCCTCGGATATAACTGTCCTGTCACAACAAGAACCCTTGGTCAGGGGCTAACCACCAGGAATTATGGAACCAAACAAGAACCAGATCCCTGGGCCTTACAGCAGTGTCTGCTGCTGTGGCCCCCTGTGAAGGCAGCTCCTGCCATTCTCAGTTATGTCTGGGCTACTCTAGTAACCTATTCCAGGGACCTCAACATCTTGAGGTTTTCTTCCCAAGGCTGCCTTCCTTTCCCTTCCTGTAGTGCTGGGGATGGAACCTGGGGTTCCCTGGCCAGCCACTCTAGCCACTTGGGGAATTTGGGCAAGGCCAGTGTTGGGTGGTGGTGGCACATGCCTTTAATCCCAGCATTTGGGAGGCAGAGGCAGGCGGATTTCTGAGTTCAAGGCCAGCCTGGTCTACAGAGTGAGTTCCAGGATAGCCAGAGCTAAACAGAGAAACCCTGTCTAAAAAAAAAAAAACAAAAAACAAACAAACAACAACAACAAACAAACAAACAAACAAAAAAAAAAAAAAACCCAAAAAACAAAATAGAGAGATCTTATCTCAAAAAAGAACATAGTCCGGTATGCCTTTAACTGCAAAGGTAGAGGCAGGGGCATTTCTGTGAGTTGGAGGCCTGGTCTATGCTGTGAATTCTAGGCCATCCACAGTTACATACTGAGACACACACACCTCAACATGGGCCACCCCATGCCACAAAATGAAGGTTGGTCCCCAGCACCTGGAAACTGGAAAATAGAAACTTGAGCCTAGGCTACCTAGGGAGGCCCTGTCTCCAAGGCATAAGTAAAATAAATAAAAAGCAAAAGAAAAAAGTCACTGAGGTAGAGTTGCTGATCTTATGTATTTCTGGTGCATGGTGAGGGGCCGTTTTGTGGAGTTCAGAAAGGATGGCTCATTAAACCATGGTCTTTACAGAAGCGGCATATGCATGACTCCATGACATGGGGCCCTGGAGATGACAGTGTGGGTGTGGACCCCGTCTCTGGCCCAATCTTCCAGTGTACAGAACTCCTCCCAAAGGAGCAGGAAGAGAGGACTGACACTCACGGGGGATGCTGGGAAATGCTCGTGCCAAGGCAGAGAACGTGTGCTGAGGGGATGCGAACCAAGGGGAGGGCAGAGCACACGCCAAAGCCCAGCTCCTCCCACATACAAAGTCTCAGGCTCAATCAGATTTTTGGCTTTGTGATGGTGGGAAAGAAACACGAACCCTGTGTGAATGGTACTTTAAAAATATTTACCTTGCCAGGCGTGGTGGCACACGCCTTTAATCCCAGTACTTGGGAGGCAGAGACAGGTGGATTTCTGAGTTCGAGGCTAGCCTGGTCTACAAAGTGAGTTTCAGGTCAGCCAGGGCTATACAGAGAAACCCTGTCTCAAAAAACCAAAAAAAAAAAAAAAAAAAATTTACCTCTTCTGGGCTAACACGTGATAGAGTATCATTTTGTTTATTTTGATATTTTATGTATATATTCTTGAACATATATGTGTACAAGCATGAGGATGCCAGAGTTAGACCCTGTGTGTCTTCTTCTATCACTTTCCACCTCCCCCCCCATATTTATGTGCACACATGCATGTGTTTGTGCTCTCCCGTGTGTGTGTGTGTGTGTGTGTGTGTGTGTGTGTGTGTGTATGGTATGGTATATGAGTGTAGACATGCATGTGCCATGAGGGCATGTGAAGGTCAGAGATCAATTTTGAGAATTTGGTTGTCTCCTACCAGGGTCCCAGGGATCAAACTCAGGCCTATGTAGTAAACCGGTTTACCCACTGAGCCATCTCACCAGCCCCATTTTTGATATCCTAAGGCAGGGTTTTGCTGTGTAGCCTGGACCGACTACACACTAAGAACCTCCTGTCTCAGCCTCCTGAGTGGCAGGATTGAGGGTGTGCATCACGGTGCCTGGCTCCACATGCTCTTTCTCAATAGTGGGCAGCAGCAGCAGCTCTTTCAGCATGATCTGTGTTTGACGGAAAGCCATGGATACTGAGCAAGCGGGAATCAGGCTGTGTTGCTGGGAGTGGGGGTGCTGGCTAGGCTAGGGGTGTTCCGTGTATTCTGTTAGTAAACCACAGGTTTCTCAGAACCTGAGTCTATGGCAGTCGGGTGGCTTGTGTCACTTGTGACTGACAACTCAGTCCACTCCTTGAGAGTCACCTGATTCTTCTCCAGATACCTGGAATGCTGGGTATGCAAATGAGGCCACTGGGGAGGAGTCCACTGAGGCCGTTTTTTTTTTTCAGCTTTCAGTCCTGTTTTCAGTTCCAGGCCTGGCTGGGTGCGGACCTTCTGCAGATGTTGTGAATGGGTGAGAAATGCCCCTGCCGCGGAGCAAATGAGACTCTGCTTGAGCAGCGCTTTCTAATATTTGAACCTCACACTGTTCATTGCACTCATCTGGGAAGTGGATTCCACTGGAGACTCCTGGACAGGGGCAGGCTTCACGACAGCCCAACGGTAATCCCCGCACTTTTCTTGAAAAACAAAACAAAACAGAGAGAGGGCTGGTGAAATGGCTCAGCGGGTAATAGCACCCGACTGCTCTTCCGAAGGTGATAAGTTCAAATCCCAGCAACCACATGGTGGCTTACAACCATCCGTAACAAGATCTGGCTCCTTCTTCTGGAGTGTCTGAGGACAGCTACAGTGTACTTACATATAATAAAATAAATCTTTAAAAAAAAAAACAAAAAAAAAAAACAGAAAGCCATCCGTGTCCCCATTGGTCCTAGCCCCCAGACTCAATCCTATCCCCCAAAGGGTACATGCTTTGGAGTTCTTTCCAAGGGATGCACAGGACTTGGTTTTACTCCACCAACATGGTAAGATAGCCACGCTGTGAACTGGAAATTTCTAGCTTCTTTGGAAAGTCGGTATGTCAAATTACGTTTTACAGGGGCACACAGGTGACAGGATGTCTTGCTAAAGCCAACATGTGAAAGGGCACGTGATGAAGGAGTATAAATATGACCCCACAGACAGTGTGAGCTGGAGCATTGTTTTGGTTTGCTCTGTCTAGCTAGTCTTTCTTTGCTAACAACATGCCTTACATAGCGTTGTTGAGCTCTGCTTGTGGTAACCCAGCCATTGAAAGAAACTCGCCAAAGAACTGCTCAAGAGGTACCTGAAACTTCTCACCACTTCAGTGAGCCTTGCAATTTCTTCAGAATTGAACTACAGCTGCTGGTTCGTGCTTGGTGTCTGTCTGCCAAGAGGACTGGTCTATAGCTGCTGATTTGTATTTGGTGTTTGCTATAGGACTGAACTGCTAACAAAGAAAATAGAATTCCCCACACCCCCCTGCAAAGAACTATTGCTAAACAGGTCCACTTCCCCCATATCTTAATAACTTTTCTTTTCCACTCCCTCTGTGGGTGGTGATCTAGAGGGGAGGTTGAACATTTATTAAAAGTAGGTTACAAAATTCTATGCTGACAATCCTGTGTGTGGTCCATGTCTAGCTTACATGGATACTGATATCAGTCTGGCTGGGAGACTGTCTCCCTGAATGGTTTTAGAGATGCTAGCAGACCTGCTGTGAGCTCATGTGAAAAGAATCATATAGCAAGGGACTGGTACAGTCTCTAAGGATAACAAAAAAGGAGGTGGGGACCAGATCTAACTGTTAGAAAGTGATACTACCAAAAAGTATGGGAAAATACCTGTCCTGGTCCTACCTAGGAAAGGACTCTGCACTGGCAGTGTTGGGGCCTTCAGAAGACCATGCCAAGCTCTGCCTGGACATCAGCCTTCAAATACCATGAAAGAGGTGCTGCTTCACACCACTAAATCTGTAGTCATATGTTATACAACTATAGAGGACCAATTCAAAGCAGGAATCAAAGAAAAGATGCTGGGAATGAAGTCTGTGTAGAATTCCCCAATAGGGGCCTGGGGTGTGGCTCAGTGGTAGAGCCCCTGCCTAGAATCCCCCAGTGAAGGGCTAGGGGTGTGGCTCAGTGGTGGAGACCCTGCCTAGAATTCCCTAGTGAGGGGCTGGAGTGTGGCTCAGAGGTAGAACCAATGGCTTAGCATATGCAAGGTCCTGGGTTCCATTTCTTGCACTGAGAAACAACAAAAACAACAAAAGACTAATAAAAACAGTATAGGAATTCAACATATAATTTGAAGACAACGAAAAAAAACGATTAAAATTAAATGGGATTCCTATGTCCTTCCTTCCCCAGAGAGAATTCAAGTGAATAAGGCAGGGTTTTGCTGTGTAGCCTGGACCGACTACACACTAAGAACCTCCTGTCTCCTGGTAATCTTATGTATTAATGTAAAAAGTCTTACGCATTAATAAAAAAATTACAACCAGTCAGAGTATGGCAGCATACACCTATAAGCTCATCACTCCCAGGCAGAGGATCACAGGGTAGAGACCAGTGTGAGCTCCAGAGGGAGATCATGATTTAAAACAAACAAGCAAACAAGCAAAAGCCCCAAACATTTGAAAGGCAAAACAGGAACTCTATTGCTAGGCCTGGTGGCTCATGCCTGTAACAGAAATAGAGACAGCAGGGGTGGGCATTCAAGGCCAGCCTGGGTTATGTAAGATATTCTCTATATAGAGTTGGTCTGGTGCTGCTTGTATTCAGGAGGAGGAGCAGGAGGAGGAAGGGGAGGAGAAAGACGAGGGGGGAAGGAGAAGAACAAAGTTTATATGTACTTATATATATAATACTTATCACAAAGGCAGGATTTTTAACTTTCCTGGATATTAAATAAAATTTGATTAAATCTGCAGAGACACCATTTGTAAAAAGTATTTTATTTGTATTTTTAAATTGTGTGTATGTGTGTGTGTGAGAGAGAGAGAAAGAGAGAGAGAGAGAGAGAGAGAGAGAGAGAGAGAGAGAGAGAGAGAATGCACGCAGTGCCCACAGAGGCCATATCCCCTGGATCTGGAGTTAACAGACGACAGTTATGAGCTTCCTGATGTGGGTACTGGGGAACTCAAGCCTCTGCAAGGGCACTATGTGCAGAGTCACCATTTTTTTTTTTTTTAGATTTATTTTATTTATTATATGTAAGTACACTGTAGCTGTCTTCAGACACTCCAGAAGAGGGCGCCAGATCTCGTTGCGGATGGTTGTGAGCCACCATGTGGATGCTGGGATTTGAACTTATCACCTTCGGAAGAGCAGTCGGGTGCTCTTACCTGCTGAGCCATCTCACCAGCCCCAGAGTCACCATTTTTAACCTATTGAGTGAAAATATTAATTGTAAAACAGTCTGGGAAGATGGATTCATGAGTAAAGTGTTTACATTTTGCAAGCATAAAGACCTGAGCTCAGTCCCCAGAATTTACACAACAACAGAGGAGATGGGCAGTGGCTCACACCTTTAACCCTAGCACTTGGCAGACAGATGCAGGGACATGCGTAGAAACCAGAAGCCATCAGGGGCCAATTCCCACCTTTTAGAGCCCATTCCCTCAGAGGCAGGGTCTCTAGGCCAGGGCTAGTGCCTTGGCCTCCCTGGAAACCAGCAAGCCCTAGCAGTCAGTCCCCTAGAAGTCTGGTCCCTTGGAGCATCTACGGGAATGCAGTTTGTCATGTGGTGTTGGGATCAGTGTTCCAGTCCTCACAAAGAGCTCTTCAACACTGAGCCGTCTCTCTAGCCCCATGTTAAATATTGTGTGTGTGATTGTGCAAGCACATGTATGTCACAGAAATATGCCAGGCAGTGATGGTGCATACCTTTGATCCCAGCACTCTGGGAAGCAGAGTTGGAGATTAGCCTGGTCTAAAGTGAGTTCCAGGACAACCAGGGCTACATAGAAACCCTATCTCCAAAATCAACACCAAACCAAACCAAACCAAACCAAACAAAAGAACACAGACATCGACCTGGCGAGATGATGTCTTAGCACGTAAAGGCACTTGCAATCAACCCTGATTGTTTGCGTTTGATCCTTGGTACCCAGGTGTAAGGAGGGAACCAACTCCTGCAAACTGTCCTCTGACCCACACTGGCACACCATGGCATGGGAACACACACATCCAAGAACCTGATGATATGGAGGTTTGGGGGGACACATAGGGCTTCATACTTAACATATCTATGGAGATCAATTTATAAACATCTTTAGAGTAGAAATACAAAGCTTGCCTTCTGTAGTGGTCCCCCACTGACTAGCCCTCATGAATACTGGATTGTCTATGCAGTCCTGTATCTTTTTGCACATAAACCAACACAGCTGTTTATGTGTTTATATTGCCTTCTTTGTAAAAATGCATAAAGCCAGAAACGCTGGGTGGGTGCTAAATAACCACAAGAAAGAGCTCATGAGGTTATTGTACAATATTATGTGTCTGTTAAAAAGATGAAACAATTCTGCATGAATTAAAATAAAACCATCTCTTTTTTTTTCCTTCTTTGTGAGCTTCACCATTTTGGGATGGGTGATTCATTAGACAGCAATGTTACATAATCACCACCACCTACTTAAGGATCATTTTGCCCCCAACCATGCATATGCCTTCCCCTGCAGCCTTGGTCATCTGCCAGTGTTTCTGTCTCTGTGATGGATTCCTCCATCTGTTCAGGATTGGCACCAGAGCCCGCCAGCCCTGTGACAGCTTCCCTCCCCTTCAGTCCACTTACCCATGAAATAACTCAGCTACCTCACTCGCTCATGTGCTTTAGCCCAAGCATAAACCTTCATCCTGGGGTGAGTAGCAGCAGCCTTCATCCTATCAGACTTTCTCCAAACTTGGTCCTCCCTCCACCAGACCACCACTCTGCAGCAGCCACAGACCTCGCTCTTTCCCCACCCCACAATTCCAGGCAATGTTTCCACTAGGCAGAGCCTGCCCTGTCCCTAGTGATCCTGTCCCTTTGTTCCACTGTCGTCTGTTGTGTGGCTTTTCCCAGGGAGATGAAAATATGTCTATCCATTCCAGAGAGGACACCAATGGATAGAGAGACCAAACTATCTCATCCAAGTCTACTTCAGTGACTCAGTTGTTTTAACTGGGAATACATGCGCTTGGGCAACTCAGAAGCCACAACACTATCACCATTACGTCCTCAGAGAGGAGGACAATACATAACTGCCTTCATCAAATCTGTGGCCACCTACAAATCCTCAGGAGGGGCGGGGCCTCACAAAGCCTCGCCCCCTAGCAATCATTAACTGCCTATAAATCTTCAGAAGGGGCAGGGCCCCAGAACCACACCTCCCTAGCAATCATTAACCATCTAGAAATCCTCACAAAAGTGGGGCCTCAGGGCCCCCACCCTGCTTCGGGATTGAAAGTTGAGGATCCAGTCTTGTGCAGGTCTTCTGGTAATCATGCTGCTGACAGATGAAGCACACAGGGCTATGTCGAAGCCAGAGGACAATGGTCTGTACTGCACTATCCCTGGACCCTGGACAGGCAAATCCCCAAGGCAAGGAGCAGCAGCACCTGCTTTGACTCTGTGGTGGTTTAAATGAAAATGGCCCCCACGGACTTTCTAGGTAGTGGCACTATTAGGAGGTGTTGGAGGAAGTGTGTCACTGGGGGTGGGCTTTGAGGTTTCGATTGCGATTGCTCAAGCCAAGCTCAGTCCCATGCTCTCTTCCTGCTGCCCGTTGACCCAGATGTAGAATTCTCAACTACCTCTCCAACACCATGTTTGCCTGTGTGCAGCCCTGCTTCCTGCCATGACGACAATGGACTAAACCTCTGTGTCTTAGGGTTTTACTACTGTAAACAGACACGATGACCAACACAACTCTTCTAAAGGACAACATTTAATTGGGGCTGGCTTACAGGTTCAGGGGTTCAGTCCAATATCATCATGGTGGGAAACATGGCAGCTTCCAGGCAGGCATTGTGCAGGAGGAGCTGAGAGTTCTACATCTTTACCTGAAGGTTGCTAGCAGAATACTGACATCCAGGTAGCTAGAGCCCATGCCCACAGTGACACACCTACTCCAACAAGGCCACACCTCCCAACAGGGCCACTCCCTGGACCAAGCATATACAAATCATCACACTCTGACCCTGGAAGGCAGCCCCAATTAAATGCTTTGCTTTATGAGTTGCTAAGGTCATGGTGTCTCTTCACTGCATTGAAACCCCTAACGAAGACACCCATCTTTCACTCAGTCTTAGCTGAACACCTGGTGTCTCCACAACCCAATAAATGTATGTCAGGAGAAACAATAAATGAATGAACCTGAGTTAATTTTGCCAAAATCTGTTTACTGGTTTGGAAGACACTTGAAAAAACCCCTTTCCTTGCTTTTTGAGGGTCTTTAAAATATATGCAGTGCAGGGAGTTAAGCAGAATAAATTTAGACGGCCTTGCTGTATTTTGGCTGGAAGATAATTTAAAAGTTCCACATTTACATTAAGATAGAAACCCAGTGTAGGTTTGGTGAGATGACAGTTCGGTGGCTAAAACTGCTTGCTTCCAAGCCTGATGATGTGAATTTGAACCAACTCCCAAAAGTTGTCCTCTGAACATCATACATGTGCTATGCCACACACACACACACACACACACACACACACACACACATTAAAAGAAGAATGATATAACCCATAAAGATGTCAACTCCTACGTGCTAGAGGCTGTAACGTAAGGTCATTAAGATCGCATCAGACTTGGGAGGAAAACATTTGTCTTCCTCTACAGGGCTGTTCTGTGGGAGCCAAGGGACAGACCAGCCTGTCCTCCCCCTCTCACTCTGCCATCCCCTCCTCAGATGGCCAGTCTGACCCACAATGGAGCACACATGGCAGCTCAGGTGCACAGCACCAAGTCTGCCCTGCCGCTTGCCTTCTGTAAGCAGATTCATTGCTTACCCTTCTGTGCACGACTCACTCAGGAGTTGGTGAGCCATCACTTCCTAAGGTTGACTCAGTCCTCTGTGCATCGGGTCACATGTGCCTTTTTACCAGTGACAGACATCTGGGTTATTTCATCTTGTGATTAATGCTACGGAGAACATGGGAGAGGGGGTAGCCACGCAGCCATGACAGAGTAGTACTAAGGCTACTGGTAAGACCCTGGGTCCCATCTCCCAAGACCAAATCAACCAAAAGATGGTTGTGCAAATATTAATTCAACTCCCAGGTTCCTGCTTGAGTTATTCAGAAAAGAGTTGCTCGAGGTCAAGGCGATCCTACGGCTTTTGTTTTTCCTGCAGCTGTGAACTGATCCAGTGCTTCAGGGCTGCAAAACAAGAGCCCTAACAATGTGCAGCACCCTCGTGCTCACGTTTGCTATTCTGGAAAGGGCTTCTTCACAGCAGCCGAAAGATAAAAGCAACTTATATCCCTAGAGATCAGCAAAACCATGCAGTATGCACCACCCCTACAGAGGGCTGCAATCCAGCCCCAGAAGACGACCAGGGCAGGAAGATTCCTCCTCAGCTCCTGAGCTCCCTCCTACAAAGAGGATGCTGGCTTGGACTGCAAAGTAGAAAGCTTGGAGCAGGTTTGCCAGGCTGCCCCAGTACTGGAGAGTTCCAGCCAGAAGGTATCCTCCTTGTAATGTTGTCCTTTGGAGCTTGGATGCACCTGTTCTGATGGACAGGAAGTGGCTGTGCCAGGTCTCTTCAACTCAAGAGCTTCGAGTGGCTGGGCATTCTCTTTCCACCACTTTCCACTGGCATGCCTGGAATTCAGCCCAGACTCCACAGCAAGTTTGCATGCAGGGGGAAAACTGTTGCTGGCTACTTTAGCAAATATACTTCCAAGAGTTTTATAGATATGATTTATGTGGTTCCCTTCCCTTTCTAATTAACTGAAGGTTTATCTGGGTGCTAGCATCCTTGGAATCTGATAGTTTTAAACCTACCTGATTGCAGCTGAAGATGACCTTGAACCCCTGATCCTCTTGAGTGCTGGTTTAAATAGTGCTGGGGATGGAACCCTAGATTCATGAATTCCAGGCAAGCACTCTCCCAACTGAGTCACATTCCCAACCCTGACTTATTTTTATTAATTTGCATTAGTATCAGCTCAATATGATTATGTCTTAACTCTTTTTAAAAATTTCATTATCTTGCCAGGCAGTGGTGGTCATGCCATTAATCCCAGCACTAGGGATCAGAAGCAGGCAGATCTCTGAGTTTGAGGCCAGCCTGGTCTCCAGAGCAAGTTCCAGGATAGCCAGGACTACACAGAGAAATCCTGACTTGAAAAACCAAAAATAAAATAAAATAAAATAGATAAAAATAATTATTTCTAGATTCACTTGGTTAGTGTTTTCTTTAGGATTCTGGCATCTGTACTCCATTAAACAGCCCATCAGAACTTTTTTTTTTTTTTTTAGTTTTTTTGAGACAGGGTTTCTCTGTATAGTCCTGGCTGTCCTGGAACTCACTCTGTAGACCAGGCTGGCCTCGAACTCAGAAATCCGCCTGCCTCTGCCTCCCGAGTGCTGGGATTAAAGACGTGCACCATCACGCCCAGCAAGACGTCTGTCTTATGACCCTGTGAGATTTCAGGTGTAATGCTGCTCTCATGAAATGAATTGGAAGCATCCCCTTCCAGCTTCCTTGAAAGATTATAATTGCTCATTAAATGTTTGAATTTCTTGTCAGCAAAACCACTTGGGCCAGGCCTGGAGAGATGGCTCAGTGGTTAAGAGAACTGGCTGCTCTTGCGGAGGACCTGGGTTCAGTTCCCAGCACCTACATGGCAACCCACAACTACCTGAAACTCTAGTTTTCAGGGGATCAGATACTCTCTTCTGGCCTCAAAGGGCACTTAACACACATGGTATACATACATACAGACAAAATAAATCTTTAAAAAAATATCTGGGGTACAATCTAGACTATGAGGAGCTTTTAAATTATGAATACCATTTCTTTATGTTTCTATTCCTTTATTATTTTTTTGAGACAGTCTCATTATGGAGCCCAGGACAGAATAGCATCAGCAGTAGGCCATCCTCCTGCCTCAGCCCCTGAGCAGAAGGATCACAGGTGGGCAGCAACACACCTGGTTTCTTGTGTTTGAATGTTTAAAGTTTTGTTTAGTGTGTGTGTGCATGCACACACGTGTACATGTGTGCATGCATGTGTGCATGGGTTGTTCAGTGGAGTCGCTTCTTACTTTCCACCATGTAAATCCTAGAACTGGAACTCAGGTTATCAGTGTTGCACTTTTATCTGCTGAGCCATCTTGCCGGCCCATGTATTGTAATCACAGACACCAGTAGGCTTTTAACTTATATAGGGTGTTGTAATGAGTTACCCTGAAAATGACAACATGGTCACATGCTCAGAAATGTTTCTGGCTGATGCTGGCACAACCAGTCACTCCTGGTTTCTGCTTGTGTTGTGTACTTCACTGTAGCTGTTTCCTGAGTTTTCAGCTGACTCTCTGATCTCCTCCTCCTCCTTTACCCCTGGGGTTACAGGTACACAGTACCACACCTAGCCTTTTATGTGAGTTTTGGGGATTAGTTCTGTGTGACGAGCACTTCTGCCCACCACACCATCTCACCAGCTCCACTCGTGGGTATTCTCCTGTCCCCATGATGCACCTTTCCCATGCTTGCCTGCTGCCCACTGTGTTCTTCGATTTCGAGGTTCAATGTGGAGCAGAACAGCACACAGTTGGCACTTTCTAGGGCTCTACTTTAAAATGTCTTTGAGCCAACCACCACATTCAGTCCTGTTACTGTATCCAGGAGTGACAGAGCTGCCTACCAGTGTGTTTGCCCATGTATAGCATGGAAAGCTTAAAATTTAACTTTTCTTTAAATATAACTATAACTACTTTCTACAGGAACAACAACCACCCCATGTTAAATATTTGTTTTTTAATGTTTTGGGGTCAGTGAGATGGCTCAGCAGGTAAAGGCACCTAATACCAAGTTAAATGGGCCTGAATTCATTCCATGACCCACACTGTGAGAGAATTTAGTCCTGCAAGTTGCCCTCTGACTTCCACACATGCTTGTGTACACACACACACAGAATGTAATTTAAACATTTAATTATTTTATTAACATATATTATACATTTCATAGTTCATACATGTACATGGTATAGTTCAATCAAATTTGCCAAGGCCTATTAGCCTTATCCGACTTCCACAACATTTTTTGCTTCAACTATCAATAATGAAGGAATCACACGAAGCTGGGATGTAGGTCTATTGTCAGTGGCAGAAACCCATTTGAGTGAAGTCTGTAATGAATAGCTTGGCTTATGAATCTGGAGGCTGAAGGCCAAGACATTGCATCAAATGGCCGTCTGGTTGGCAGAATCCCGAGGTAGCGTCAACATCACTTGACAAAATACGAAGAGAATGTTTCTGTTACGGTTTGGGACATGCAATATTTCCCACAGCCTCCTGTTGGCACATTTGGTCCCCAGCTGGTGGTACTATTCTGGGACATTCTGAAAACTAGGATGGGGAACTGATGTAGGACATCACTAGGGGCATAGGTTCTGGGACCTTCTTTTCCCTCTGACTCTGTTTTCTGTTTGACAAAAGGTGACTAATTCCCTCTGCCATATATCCTTGTTGCCATGATGGTCTTTCTAAGCCCATGGAACCAAGTGTGCATAGACCCAAACCTCTGAACCCATGAGCAAAATCGACCCTTTTTCCTTTAAGCTGTTTCTGTCAGGTATTTGGTCACAGCAATGAGAACAGTCTATCTATGCACATTTTCCCTGCGAGCGTGTGTGTGTGTGTGTGTGTGTGTGTGTGTGTGTGTGTGTGTGTGTGCATACACGTGTGCATGCGCGCGCGCCCCCCCCCCCCCATAGGATCTGGTATTTGAACACCTGGTCCCCAGTTGGTGGTGCTGTTTGGGCAGGTAGAGTAGGGACCTGGAAGACAGTAATGTTGAGAGTAAAGCAGACTACAGAAGCCCAGCTCAAGGATAAATTTCAAAGTAATGGACTAATTTCTTTGGCAGAGCATATTTCAAGACAGCACAACACTGAATCTGCAGTGTGACTGTTACTGGTAACACTTATGCACGTCTACAGTGTAAGATGAGTGAGGCATAAAGAAATACATAATGTATGGTCTGAAATGGAAAAAGACCATTAGGAGGCTTAATGTTACAGACAGAGTCTATGTCGGAGGAGATAAGCGCCATTAGGGAGAGGCCTGATCCACACTAGAACAGGGGGAAGGGTACACTTGGGGGATGACCCCACCCAGCTAAGCTTTCAGATTGTGAAAGCAAAAGGCTTAAGTTTTCTACTCCTAGAAAGCAATAACAGGGGCTGGAGAAATGGCTCAGTGGTTAAAAGTATGGGTTGTTCTTCCAAAGAAACTGAGTTCAATTCCTACCACCTATGTGGTGGCTCACAACCATTCAGTTTTGGAGGATGCAATGCCCTCCCCTGGCCTTCCAGAGCACTAGCCACACTTCTGGCATACAAATGTGCTTGCAGGCAAAACACCTTTACACACTTTTTTTTTTTTAAGTGTCAAACAAAAGCCATGGAAAAATATGATTCAAGGAGGACAGGGTTTGTCCCAATCACTTGGCAGTGTCCTCCAGGAGGCACTGACTTCAGACACATGGAGGATATAAGACCGAAAGCCTGCAGGTTCTTCCTCTGTGGTCTCAGTGAGCCACTGAGACTAGGTAGAGTCTAGGCAGTAAGTAGTAGAGAAGTCCCTGCGAAAAAGCCCCAAGAGACCACCAGGTGAAGCTGCAAATATGAAACCTAGGTTGGAGATCCTAAGATACTGGTGACGCCAGAGCCATGGGCTGTCAGGGAGAGAGATACAGAAAGGGAATGGAAATAGCCCAAGAAGCAGCAAAGCTGCCGCGAGAAAGGTATGCCACAGGCAGCAGAGCTGGAGGAGCAGAGCCATCTAAGCCCTTTGACACCAGATATGGAGGCTGGGTTTGACATCTAAAAGTGGTGGTCTACTTCCAGCTTGGTCTCTGCTTTGTGACTGTGCATATGAGCACTCAGCTCCCTGCTCCTCACCATGATGGACTCATCCCTCTGGAACCATATCCAAAATAATCTCTTCCTTCTCTAAGTTACTGTGGTGGTTTGAATAGGTATGGCCCCTATAGACTCATGTGTGTGAATGCTTAGCCCATGGAGAGTGGCATTATTAGGAGGTGTGGCCTAGTTGGAGGAAGTTTGTCACTATGGCTTTGAGGTCTCCTATGCTCAAGCTCCACCCAGTATGGCACACTGACCCCTTATGCTGCCTGTCGGTCAAGATGTGGAACTCTCCAGTATTCCAGCACCATGTCTGCCTGCATGCAGCCATGCTTCCCATCATGACTGACAATGGAATAAACCTCTGAAACTGTAAGCCAGCCCCAACTAAATGCTGTCTTTTATTAGAGTAGCCATGGCCATGGTGTCTCTTGGCAGCAATGGAAACCCTAACTAAGAGAGTTGCCTTGGTCATGGTGCTTTATCACAGCAACAGACGAGTGACTGATAGACCTCTTCTCGTAAAGTCTCCAGGGTTCAGTCATGGGGACGCCTCCCTGGTTACCTTTCCTAAGCCCATCACTTTCCCAGGTCACAACTGCATCACCATCCCACCTCTGTGTACAACACAATGGGGGTTAAAGTTCAGTATATAAAACTGGAAACACTCATTATATTCGGCCACATGTGGCCAGCAGTCACTCTTTAGCCATTCCGCTGTGCTCCCCAGCTATCTGGCAATCAGCTTTCTCCTGTTTGCACTGTGCTTGGGGAGCTTCCTTTAGACACCCTTGCAGGCACTTCTGTTAGCAACATGTTCTACTGGCTTGTCTTTGTCCCGATTCCCCCTTCATTCCTGAAGGATTTGCTTGACAGAATTCACAGGTAACAGTTTTCTTTACAAGCGTGAAGAATCCTGCGCCCTTCCTTCTGGCTCCTGTAGCCACAGAGAAGCAGCCAGATCTGGTTGAGACTGCTTCTCTCCTACCTGCAATGTGTCATTTCTCATTGTCAAGCAAGGTTTTCCTTTTCTTGGGTTGCCAAATGTTTAACTAAAGCCAGGTGTGATGGTTCATGTCCGTAATCCTAGCACTTGGGAAAGTGAACAGGACTGGCTAAAACTCAAGGACAGTCCACAGAGTAGGACCTTGTTTCAAAATATAGAGAAGGTCAGGTGACCTGGTGCATGCCTTTAATCCCGGCACTCAGGAAGGAGAGAGTCAGCCAGCCAATGTGAGCTAGTTAGTTCCAGATCATCTGGCCTATAGAGTGAGTAGGTTTCTGTGTGTGTGTGTGTGTGTGTGTGTGTGTGTGTGTGTGTGTGTTTTACATGTACACCAAAGGCAGGATAGATAACAGAGAAATAAAAAAGTTACCTATGATTGACCTTGGTATGGGTTGCTGGCAGATTTACCATCTCAAGGCTTCCTCAGCCTCTTGCATCTTCCTTGACTTGGAGGCATCTATAGCCATTACTTCTTCTTTTTTTTTTTTTTTTTTTTTTTTTTTTGGTTTTTCGAGACAGGGTTTCTCTGTGTAGCCCTGGCTGTCCTGGAACTCACTCTGTAGACCAGGCTGGCCTCGAACTCAGAAATCTACCTGCCTCTGCCTCCCGAATGCCGGGATTAAAGGCGTGCGCCACCACGCCCAGCTCGCCATTACTTCTTTTAGCCCCACAACTCTGCCTTAATGTTCTGGAGTGCTGATGAAATTATACCACAAACTTCTAAGACTCAGGAGTTTTATTTTTATTTGAGACAGGATATATATTCAGCCTAGAATCTTCCATCCTCCTGCCTTGGCCTCCTCAGTGCTGCAATCTCAGGCATACGCCACCAAACTCGGCTTAGGCTCACATTTTGTACTATTTTCTTTGTTCTTCAGTTCCAAGAAAGTTCTAGCACTCCGTCATCTCCAGTCTACCACTGTATCCTTCTAATGATGGACGGTGTTATTCTGGTTGTTTTCTCAGATTCTATAATTTCAACTTGGCGCTTTACAATTTTTTTCTTTGCTAAATTTTTTTTCGATTTTAAATGAGTTTGTAATCACTTTTTCTTCTAATTGCTTCTGAAAGCGATTTTCATGGTTGTCGACAAGTCCTTGGCAGATGGCTCATTTTGGCATCCATTTCAGTGAGCAGCCTTTTTGCATTCACATTGCGAATGTTCTTGGAATGATAAGCGGTTTTTTCAATGTACGCCGGACATTTGGGTTACTCTGTTTGGAGACTCCTGGTCTTCTACGTTAGCAGGCAGCTAGCTGCTAATGCCAGTGTGTGGCTGGATGTCACATGTGCATTCTGGCCTGCCACTGTGGCCTCTTGTTCCAATGCTGGCTTTGTCTCTGGCATCCCCACTTTGCTCTCCTGGTCTGTTTGATTCTCTGGCACAGGTAGGGCTCCTTGGTCCCTGCTGGTGTCATCTGCAGGGTTATGAAGGTGTCTCTGGGGTTCATCCTACTGAGGATGTGGGTCTCCATGGTAGGCAGCTTCACCACACTACCTATGTGGTCCCCACTGGCACCCCCATGTGCAGGCAGGATCAGGTGAGCCTACAGGTGCTCTGACACTGTCACTGGGGACAGACTGTGGACTGGGACTGGAACACTGGTTAAGGTCTCTGCTGGGCATTGTTCTAGGTCTCTCCTGCCACTGGCCAGAGAGAGGGGTTTCTCAGAAGACTTGTCTGTATCTCTTGGCCATCATGTTGGCCTCTCTGGGGCCCTGGCTCAGAAATCAAAGGAAAAGGAAACACAGCTCAAGTTCTGCGTTCCAGGCCAGTGTATTGATTTTCAACTCTCAATTCTTTTCCTACTGGGTGTTACTTGTGGGGGCATTTAGCTGTATTTAGATGGAAGGAACAGGAAAGGTGAACTCATTCCTGCTCACAGGACCCATCCCAGCCTCCGCAGCAGCCACAGGCATCCTTAAAAGTGCAGACTTAGCTTTCAGTGTTCCACTTAAAGCATCTTCCTTGGCTCCTGCAGAGAGACAAAGGCTATCCTGGCTGTCCTGCACATTCCCTTGTTCCCTACAAGACACTTCTCCTTCCCCTAAGAATTCCCCTGGCCACAGACAAGCACCATAAGCTTGAGCTGCCACAGCCGACCCTAACCCTCACATACTGGGATGCTGGTCTAAGATGAAGTTGGGAGGGCTGCTTCCCTGGGCTTGCTATCTGCCCACCTAACATTCACAAAGCCTTCTCACGGCTTGCACATCTATGCCAAATTCCCCTTATGAGGATAGCCAGCTAGCCCCAATGTCTCAATCTTGACATCTGCAAAGATCCTATCTCCAAACACACTCTGATGTACTAGGCTTAAGACATTGGCATACAAGCCGGGCGTGGTGATACATGCCTTTAATCCCAGCAGAGGCAGGCGGATTTCTGAGTTTGAGGCCAGCCTGGTCTACAGAGTGAGTTCCAGGACACTCAGGGCTATACAGAAAAACCCTGTCTCAAAAAACCAAAAAAAAAAAAAAAAACCCAAAAGAAAACTTTTGACATACGAGTCCATGACACCTCTAACACCAAGCCTTTGCTTGGCCAGTCACCTCTCTTCACAACTCTTTTGCTACCCCAAACAATTTTACATGGTTCCCTAAAGCTTCCACACCACATTCAAAACACCTAAGGGTTCACACCAATTTCCCACAAAACTACTAACAACAAAAAAGGCCAAACTTGTTATAAAACCCAACCCCTAATATTATAGGTCTGTTCTCAGATGTGACTCGTCAGGATGCCCAGGTCACGCAGCACTGAGTTAGGACTAGGAAGTGTCCAGCCGGGTCCTGACCACTGACAATACCATCTCTGACTCCCTAAAACACTTCCAGCCATCGAGGATACTGCGTGTCTAAACTGAGGTCCGACCCGTGGGGCAGATCCACACTTGACTTCTCAATGACCTCTGAGTAACCCCATCAGCCATATCTACACCTTTAGAAAGAACCTCAGCTTAAGCTGCCCCTGAGGAAAGGAACAAGAAGGTGCAGGCTTGCAGAAGCTTGGCCACTCTGGCCAAGTTCCAGACTCAGGCACAGGCCAGCCCCACTCTTGGCCCCGCCCCTAGCCATTTGCCACGCCTGTGTCTCACCTATCAGCCCTTGTCTCAAGCCCCTCATTCCTCACGCTTCACCTTATTCAGACCCCCACCTCACCCTTGAGCTTTAGGTCCCTTCCCCAAACCTGACCCCACCTATTGAACCTCGTCGGCCACCTACTCCCTATCTAACTCACTACTCCTTGCCCCGCCTCCTTCCCGTAGACGCTTATTCTTAGCCCCTCCCACAAAAGCCAGGGCTCCGCCTGCCACCACCTGCAACGCTCCCAAAGTCCACGCCCCGCCTATTTGGTTCTTTTCCCCTTATTCCTCTCTCTTTACACTAAGCCCCTATCCAAGTGTCCCGCCTACCACCTCGTACCGCCCACTACCTCTTTCACCCAACGCCGTTGCCGAGCTTGCCGCCTTCTGCCTCGCCCTCGAGGTTCGCGCCCCACCCTCGACTCCGGGACCTAGCCAATTACACTCTCTCTTCGCCCCTCTCGTCCTCCTGCCCGTCACTCCGCCCTCTAAGCCCTTTGCCCGCCCACTTCCCCTGGCCCCGCCCTCTACCCTTACTCCCCACCCCTCCCCCAGCATCACTCCTAAGAGGCGCACGCTCAGCCTCGAGCAACCCAGACAGCCGGAAGTCTTGCCGTAAAGCGTGCTCGGACCTTCGTACTAGGGACGGTTCCCTTGGAGACAGGCAACGCGCTCAAGATGGCGGCGCCGGCGGATGCGGAGGTGGCCACGGGTTTCACCGAGGCGGCTGAAGCCGCGGAACTGACCCGCGCGCTAGGCCGCCTGCTCCCGGGGCTGGAAACCGAAAGTAAGCTGGGGCGGCGGCGCGCTCTGGAGGCTCTGGAGCAGGCACTGGAAGAGGCGGTGCGGCCCGGCGCGGATTCCGCCGCCTTCCAGGGTCCCTGGGCCCGTCTGCTGCTGCCGCGCCTGCTGCGGCTTCTGAGCGATCCGGCCGAGGGCTGCCGCGCGCTGGCCGCTCACCTGCTCGACCTTGGCCTGCGCCGCGCCGCGCGGCCCTGCGACGCTCTGCCGCGCCTGCTGCCCGCGCTCAGCGCGCGCCTGGCTCGACCTGAACTCGCGCGGCCGCCGCCCGAGCCCTGCGAGGAGCTGCGTCTCGCCCTCGTGCAGCTGCTCCGCCTCGCCGTGGATCTGGGCGGCGCCGCGCTCGCGCCCCACCTGGACGATGCCGTGCGCGCCTTGCGGGCCGCAGTTCTCGACCCCTTCGCTGCGGTGCGCCGGGAGGGCTGCGAGTGCGCAGCCGCTCTGGCCCGTGCCACTCCGGGTGAGCGTCGGATCCGCTTCCCTGGTTACCTAGATGTTCAGAAACGGAGCTAAAGTGGGCTGGTTCCTTCGTATGGTCTTTTCAGATGGGAGTGAGCACGAGACAAGAGATCTCACCGTGTAGCCCAGGCTGGTGTCAAACTTAACGATGCTTCTGCTTCAGCCTAAAGTGCTAGACTCTCAGACCTGTGCCACACCCATTTCATGACCATTTTCATGCAACTTATGCAAGTTATGGGACTCTTGTGGGAAAGGACAACTCAACTTAGTTTCTCTACTCCAGTGTCTGTCTCTGACTCGGGTCACTAACTTCCTGGATGAAGGGAGGCTGCTTCTCTCTGCCTCCCTTTCGTTTATTTCTACCCTCTATTTACAGCTCTGCTTGATCAAGGGCCTTTCCCTTTTTTCCTTCTAGGCTAGAGTTTGGAAAAATAAGAGGCCCTGCCTAGTGTTTAAAGTCTTCCCGGGGGCAGTGGGGAGCCAACCTTGTGAAATAGGTGTATATGTCCCTCTGGATGCCTGGAGTATGAGCAGCTCCCAGCACCACTGGAGAGGAAAAGTGGGAGCTGAGGCTAGCAGAGGCTAGTTTATGAGGCCAGAGGAAGGTTTGCTGGTAGCCACAGAACAGCCCCCCCCCTCCCCGTGCAGCTGTATCTCATAACCAGAAGCCTCCCTAATCCTACAGAGCACTTCCACATGCAGTCGGAGTCCCTGATAGGCCCCCTGATGCAGACCATCTCCCACCAGCACTGGAAGGTCCGGGTAGCCGTTATCGAAGCCACGGGCACTGTGATCCAGTTTGGCAGTGGGAATTCGGTGGATGATGTCCTTTCCCACTTTGCTCAAAGACTCTTCGACGACGTCCCTCAGGTACTGGGAGTTTTCTGCTTGACAGTCCTGAAACCATGTGCTTCTGTTAATAGAAGTGTCTTGTGCTCATCCACTGGGAGAATTTCAGTGCAGGGCCTAGTAGTGCTTAGGGCCTTGCCAGGAAGGACAGAATGGACGTACAGTGCTGGGGTAGTCTCCATGCTGGTGAGGGGCAGACAGGAGCCCTCCAGAGCACTCACTGGCTTTCGGAGCACAGTCAAGTCTCAGACCTTAGACTGTTGTGGCTTATGGTAATGTCCCCTACAAAGAAAGGACTGGTGGTAGGCAGGCTCTGTCTCCAAGGGAGAAAACAAGTGAAGAGGAGCACATGACCCTGGCTAGGTGGGAGGAGGGGAAGCGGGCAGCATGCTCCAGAAAAACCGAAAGCTGTCCCCTTCACAGTCAGACTCTCCACACAGTAACAAGTTGTGTCCCCTCTCTTTGATGACTGTGTTGGCCTGAGTGTATCAGGACCTTCCTGCCTCCGCACCTGCATCATGTGTGCAGGTGCCCAGCCTGCATGTCCTCCCCCATCCTGCTGTAGGCTCGCAGCACATCTTTTTATCTGTTTATTTGTATACCTCTCTATCACATCATCATTCACATGTGTGTGATTCACCCACTCACCTCAAACTCATGAATTGAGTTAATAGTCTTCAGGTTGGGATTGTAGCTCAGACACAGGGCACTTGCTCAGCATGTACGAGGTGCTAGAGTCCATCCTCTGCACCACACACAGCCTTGTGAATTACAGCTGCAACTTTGGCACAGTTGTCGCCAGTACCCCAGTTATCATCGTCCCAGCCAGTAAGCAGTAGTTCTCCAACCCTGGTGAGGAATGATCTTCCTGTCTCACATTTGCTTGCTATAGAATTGTCATAGAGTCCTGTCACATGTCATACAAGGTGCATCTATCATCACTACAACCCATAAAACACCCAGGTATCATGGTGACAAAGAAGACTGCAAACACAGTGTATTGTTAGGGGACAGTGAATCCCTGAGGACAGAGCTAGTGGGTGTTACAAAGTTCTGGATCAGCAGCGATTCATTTGTCAGGGGTGTGGGTGGCTGTGCACACCCCTGTTTCAGGACTAACATCCCCACAGCAGGACTCTGAGCCACCCTTCCCAGGGACTCATGAGTGACGCTTCTCTTTTCTCTTGTGGCAGGTCCGGCAGGCAGTGACCTCAGTGGTCGGAGGATGGCTGCTGAATCTCCGGGACCGCTACTCCTTCCTACACAAGCTTACCCCACTGCTACTCAGCAGCTTCAGTGATGAAATGCCTGAGATCCGGTAAGTGTCCTGATTTGGAACAAGAGCTTCGCTCCTGAGTTGCTCAAAAAATCTGCCCATCCCCTTATTCCGTATGTTATGTGGTCCTGTGTCATATGACCTGTTTCCCATCATTAAGACCTTGTTGGACCTTTTTAGTATTTCAGTTGGGCCCATAGGTGGACATCAGGCCCCTGCTGGTATGGTCACCACGTAGTCAGAGCTGGTCTGAAGGCCACTCCTGCCAAGTGATGTTACCTCCCCCTTGTCCCCAGCCTAACAGGTGTTTCCCTGAGGCTTCTGTGGTCAGGGCCTTCATGGATGGGGTCTCCTGGCCACTCCTGTGTTACTGTGTTGCAGGCAGACAGCCACCAGCCTGTGGGAGAAGGTCGGGCTGCAGTGGCAGCAGGAGAATGAGGCAGATCTAAAGGACAAGCTGGACTTCGCTTCACCTCCTCCTCCCAACTACCCTGAGCACGGTGAGTGGTGCTGCTGTGGGCACAGCAGACGGGAGATCCGTAAGAGGCATTTGTTCTTGGCCTGGAGAAGGCACTGGTACCTGAGGTACTACTGCTGACTCAGTGCTTGCTAGGTCCCTGGTTGGAGATCACAGAGAAGAGTGCTACCTTCCCTGGATGGCACACAGGCCCAGCCTCTGTCCTCTGTCTCTCAGGACCTGACTTTTTTCCCACCTCTGGGCTCGTTTTTAAAGAAGGGGAGGACTTCCCATAAACATCCAGATGTGCTGACATCTGTCTACCACTCCTTCTGAGCATGTGCAGGGACCTGTAGCTGGGCCAGGCCTCTACAGCACTACTGAGAGTTTCAGGAATGACACCTGGGCGGGCTTCATCCTTTCATGGAGAGCCAGCTAAGCCTGCAGGTCAGGGATGAGTGGCATTTGTCTTCCTGTGTGTGTTCTGAACTTGGGGCAGTCTTCTGTGGGCTCCTGCTTGTCCTCACGTAGTCGTGACTCGAGCCCATGTTTGTGGCTGTCTAGCAAGCTCTGCTGTGAGGAGGGTTTCTGCCCACAGCCTGGCTGCTGCCTTATGGGCTTTGACCTCCTCTGTTGTCAGGCAAGCTCATCTCTCAGAATCAGCCAAGGTTACATCCTGACAAGAACAGAAATGTAACCAATGAAAGGCACTGTCCCTCAGCTCCTGGGTAGCTTCTTCCTAGCCCCAGAAGAGTGATCGGGATCTGGTGGGCTGTGGACATAGCAGTTCTGCTGAGTTCCTGAGTCCAGGCCTCCCCCTCCAGTCAGGGTCTCTGCTCCTGAGGATCTTCCTTGCTCTCAGAAGCTGGCAGAAAGAAAACACTGCAGTTCTGAGAAAGGTACAGGTAGCAGTTGTAAGCTGGGTTTGTTCTGATTTGATAAGTCAGGTTAAGAGTGCAGTTTTCCAGATGTAGAGCTGAGGTGTGGAAGCTGTTTGAGTGTTTATCTTTTTTTGTGTGTGAGATGATGAATCAGTTTCAAGCTCAGGGCTTCACATGTATGATACCAAGTCTTCTGCCACTGAGCTACATCCCCATCCTGGTTTTTGTGCCACAGCTGAGCAGTCCTGCCCTTGCTGTTCAAGGTCATGTACACAGTTGACAGGCAGTCTAGCAGTGTCCACAGGACAGACTGGCCTTGAAGTGCAAGGAAGTCCCTACCTCGACTGTAACAGGAGCAAGTAGAGTGTGGGAGGCAGTGACTGTCTTGCAGAGATACCACGCTGGACTTGTGTTAAGTGAGAGGCTTGGATATAGCGGCGTGGAAGGCTTGCTTGTGTGCTATGTGTCTGCACTGACTAGCTTCCCAGGCTCAAAGTCTGCAAGGCTCTCTTTGGATGTAAGTTAGGGGCAAGCAAAGCTTGTTTCTGGCAGTGGTCCCAGGCATCTCATGGTTCTGGTTCTGAACTGTGAGAGCAGCTCTGCTCAGCTCATTCTTTATCTGAGCAGAGTGGATTTAGAACTCGAGTAACCGTAGCCAGCAGCACAACACTGGGTTTCACGAGGTTGGTCGTTAGCCTTTGAAGTTACTTCAGTATAGGATTAGAGTTGGAAGCTCAAGTTTTCATGATTGTGCAGCATTTTGTCCATCAGGCCTTACCACTTATACTCAGACCCTCACCCTAGTCTTCCTTGCTGTTGCCCCTCCCACCTCTGAGCCTGGCCTCTGTCTACCATCCTGGGACCTGTATTGTCCTTGACTGAGGGGCTGTGTACAAATAACCCTTACATCCCTAAACTGCCTGTTAGAGCTATGTGTTTGTGACCTTCATCAGAAAACATGTCTGAAACTGAGAAGGGATGTGTCCATTACTGGGTCATCCCTGGTGCCTTCCTGACTGCAGCCACTCTGTTTTCTGGGTGTCAAGTCATGCTCTCTTGTGGCCAAACATCTCTGCTTAGGGCAGTGCATCTTCTTGTCAAATCTTAGCCCCATCACTGCGCCTAGCAGTGACCCTCAATGCTTCATAGGTGAACATGAGCTTGATTTGCCTCCACTCCAAGAGGCAACTGAAACAGCGTTCAGGGACAGAGGAGCTCAGATGAGTGGCTGAGATATGTTCTCTGCATTTTTCCTGCCAAGGAAGGGGGATTTGAGCCTACTAGCATAAACTGCCTGACTACAGCTGAGCCACACACACTGGGGTTAGTTAGCTCCTGGGTCAGTTTAATCAAGGTCAGGCTTCCTCGTGCCTAGGACAGAAAGGAAGTAATGTCAATACCTTTACCATGGTATTGGGTAGTGGTCCTGGGACTTGAACTCATGACCTCTGGAAGAGCAGCCCCTCTTCCCCCTTGTTTTTATTTTTAGTTATATGTTTGTTGGCAGCATGGATTTGTGTACTGCCCTTGGAGTCCAGAAGAAGGCGTCATATCATCTGGAGCTGGAGCTACAGGTGGTTTTTAAACTCTTCTGCAGGGGTGCTGGGAACCAAACTCAGGTCCTCTGCAGGAGCAGCAAGCACTCTTACCCACTGAACCCTCCCTCCAGCACCTAAAGCTCCATTTTGACCTATTTATTTCTTTTAACTATATTAGTGGCTATGGCTGTGGCTGTGGCTATGGACTCCTGTGCACAGGAGGTCAGAAGCCAACTTTGTTGCGTTGTTCTCTTCCATCCTTATGAGGGCTCTGGGGATTGAACTCTGGTCATCCAGCTTGCATGGCAGAGGCCTGTACACACCGTGCCACCTTGCGTCCTCAAGTCCCCACTTTTACAATGAAGCTCTGAGTGGGGCAGCAAGGAAGGCTGCAGTTCATTGCCTCCAAATCAGTTTGTTTTTACTAAATAAAGTGTCCTCAAGTTCCTGCAAACCGCCAGTGGCAGGGCTCTGGTGACAGCACCTTCCAAGTTTTTTAGTGATGATGGCAACAGCGGTTGCCTTTGAAACATCTTTCTCCTGGAATTGTTTGCCAGTCATGCTCAAGTGCTGAGGGCACAGGAGGACACAGGGTCTTTTTCTTTCTTTCTCTTTCTTAAAACAAAACAAAAAAGCTGGTCTGGAAATGAGCAGGGTCCCTTTGAGTGTGTGTCATTGTGTCCAGCCATCGGCCTGCCCTGCCTGCATTCCATCAGGGTGTTTGGGATACAAACTTGAATAGGACTGGAAGAGAAAAAGTAGCTAGCACAGTAGGAGCCTTTTCCTCTTCTCAAGGGCAGGTCATTCTGCCTTAGCAACACACAGGGCAGGCCTCGTAGACAAAAGGGAGATGTCAGGAGAGGAAGGGAACATTTCCACAGAAGTCAGATTCCCCTGTTCCCTCTGAAACTGGGAACTTTGACCTCTGCACCAGCTTTAATCTTCCTGTCCCCCCTCACCTTCTCCATGGGTCCTGGCACCTGTACTGATGGCTGCCTGCTGCCATGGTGTCTGGCTTTGCAAATGTCCATAGCTGCTCTACTGAAGGGTCCATTTGCAGATGTGGCCTGCTATCATGTTGTAGTTAATCCCTCAAAGAAGGTTTTTTGTTGTTGTTGTTGTTTGTTTTTTTGTTTTGTTTTGTTGTGTTTTTTATACATAGCACTAAGGTCTCTGTGCTTCTGGACTTGGACTTGAGTAAATGAGACTGGGACCTTAAGGCCTTCCTCCCTGCTTACGTGTGCTAACAGACTTCTAGACAGATGCAGGACCACTGACCTAGCCTGCCTAAAAACCAACTGGTAAATAATGAGATCTCGATGGGAATCTAGATTGAAATAAGCATGGCTGGCAGAAAGCCAGCACCAGGACACTGAGAAAGCAGTGGAGGTTTCTTAGGATGGCAGGCATGGTGCTTGTTAGCACCCACCCCAAGGTAGACACCGGATAGTAATGAAACTCCCCCAGCAACATTCTCTATATGAGCTCCAGAGGAAAACAGCCCACATGTACCTGTCTGGGAGAGACTAGGTGAGGTGGCAGGATAGGACATTCCTCAACCCAAGTTGGGGAGAACACACGTGTCACAGCTGGAATGAATCCTAAGAGAAAGAAGCCTGTTTACATAGCAGTCCCTCCCATCCACCACCCAGCCTCAAAGAAGGAAACATGGGCACATAGGAAACAGTGTCCTAAGTAATGCTCTCAGCCCAGGACAGAGTTGAGTCCTGACATTTGGGATGTTGATGAGGGGGACTTCGGCATTCATTAGTCAGGGTTCTCTAGAGTCACAGAACTTATGGAATGACTCTATATATTAAGAGAATTTATTGGAATGACTTACAGCTGCAGTCCAACTAGCCCAACAATGGGCACCTGTGGATGGGAAGTCCAAGGATCTAGTCACTGCTCAGTCCCACGAGGCTAGGTGTTTCAGCTGGTCTTCTATAGAAGTAGGTTCCAAGGGATGTGCTGGCAAGTAAGTGCAAGCAGGGGAGGAGTGAGTCTTCCTTTTTCCATCATCCTTATGTAGGTCTCCAGCAGAAGGTATGGCCCAAATTAAAGGTGTGTACCACAGTGCCTGGATTTGGTACTTGTTCTGCCCCAGACTGTCCTTGAACTCAAGAGATCTGCTTGTGTCAGTCTCCTAGAGTTAAAGGCATGTGCTGCCTTGCTTTGGGTCCAAGATTTTCATAGCCACTATTCCTCAAGATCTTGATCAAAACATGTGTCATCACATGTCAAGATCAAGGTCTGAAGCCTGTGTCTTCTAACCTCAAGATGTAGATCACAGGTGTGCCCTCCATTTCTGAATTGTAGTTCATTCCAGAGATAGCTAAATTGACAACCAGGAGCCACCACAAGCATTTACAAGGATGTAGAAGAGTTATTCATTACTTGTAGGTAGGGAGGTGAGGTAAGGTGTGAGAATTAGCTTTGGGTTTTTCACATTGTATTTATTTGAGCTGCCGAGATACTTCAGTAGGAAAAGGAACCTGCTGCTTGAGTTTCATCGCTAGGGCCCGCGCGTGGTGGGGGAACCTGACTCCCACGAGTTGTCCTCTGACTGTCACCTGTGCTGTGGCATGCATTCACACAATAAACCATGTGTGAGAATGTACAGGCACACATATATTGGTCATAGGCCGACTTTGTGGATTTGGTCCTAGCCTCCCACCTTGTTTGGGAAGCAGGATCTGCTGTTTGTGTGTCTGAGTTAATTACTCTAGTTACTCGGCCCAGGAGCTTCTGAAGGAGACTCCTGTCTCTGCTTCTCATCTCTCCACAGGCGAGCTCAGATTACAGAAGCGTGCCACCAGATACGACCTTGTTCTGCTTTTAAACATAGTTGTAGGGTTGGAACTCAGATCATCAGACTTTTACCCTCTGAACCTGCTCCTGGGCCTTGGCTTTTGTTTATTTGTTTACAGTGCTGGGAATTGAACCTAAGACCTCATACCCCTGCCCTCTTTTTATTTGTAGTTTTGGTTTTCTTTATGAGGTATAGCCCAGGCTGGCCTCAAACTCGGCCTGTAGCTGAGAATGGCTTTTGACTTTTGATTCCCCTGCCTCCATGTCCAAAATGCTTACAGACATATACCACCTTGCTCTCCTTTTTTGATACTGGAAGAGGAGCCAGGGCCTCACGCATGCTAAGCTAAGTAAGCAGTACCAAGTGAGGCATATTTAGGCAGGGTCTAAGTTGCCTGGACTACCTTGACCTTGTGGGCCTTCTAATTCAGCCTCTGAAGCAGGCCTGGGAAACCACTGGCAAAAACCAAGCATTTTCAGGTGGCACTGAGTATGCATCCTGCTTATGTGAGAGTAGATTAGTCAATCCTGGCTCCGAGGGACGGCTCAGCTTGTGTTTGAGAAGATTAACAGGCTTTTTCACTTAGTGTTTGACTTAGTTGTTTTTAACATTGATCTATGTTTGTGTCAGATTTATGACAATTATGTTTACAGATATTTGTTATAGTGATTATAAGAAAGTAAAAGTGGCTAGACATGGTGGAGTTTGCCATCCTAGTATAAGAAAAACTGAGGCAGGAGAATTGCTGTGAGCTTGAGGCCAGCCAGGGAAGCATAATTAGACCTCTTTCAAAAAACATACTTAATCCTCCCAATAAACATAAATAGAAATAACCGGGCCAGTGATTCCCAATACTGGGTCTACATGGTGCTGACGTATTGTGGGTTCCAGTGTCATGCTCTGTACAGTGGAAGCATTCATACCCATGCTGTCCTGTAGAACAGCCTCTGGCCATAGCCCACTGGACACTGAGATTGGCACAGCATGGGTGCTGAGCTGTTTAGTGTGTGTAGACTACATGCTGGCAACTGCACACACCGAGAGCCAGTGCTGACCGAGCTGTCCCGTCCTCCGTGGCCAGGTTTGGTGGCAAATGCCTGAGGGCCGAGGCGGGAGAAGTGAATGTAGTCCTAGGCTATCAGGTATGTTCAGAGGGAAACTTAGGGAAACCTGCCTCAAAGAGGCTGAGCATGTAGCTGAGAGGCACAGCATTCATCTAGAATCCACCACTAAGGGCCTGGGCAGGACATGGCTCAGCAGTAAGACTTGACCAGAACCCACCAGTGAGGAGCTTGTGGCTTAGCAGTAGACTACCTGCCTAGCATCTCCCATGAGGGAGATATAGTTCAGTGGTAGAGTGCTTGCTTAGCAATGTGAGGTTGTAGTTTCAATCCCTGATGTTCGCATGCACACACAGTATTCAGAAGATAAAAGACCAAGAAAGTAATTACTATTTGTGTCCAGAACATACAGAAAACTCTAAGAACTCAATAAGAAAAACAATTCAAAACTTTTAAACAGTATTTGGAAAAACATCACCCACGATGGTAACAAGCAACACAAAGCCTATACACATGCTTGGTGTTGTTGGCATTGGGGAATAGAAATTGGACCTCCAGAAGATGCTGCTAGATGCTGCCAGGTTACCTTGAAGGCTGGCTGTGGCATGGCCAGGGGAGTCAAGCAGTGTAGAAGATAGGAAGGTGCTTTCTTATAAGGCATACCTATAGTATGGTGTAGCCAAACTAGATACTGACACCAAGAAAGGTAAATGCCTGACCCCATGAGTAAACTCTGTGTTAGGTGCGGCGCACCTCCCTGCCTCTGTCGACCAGCAAGAAAGTCATGCCACCACCGGGATCTTCTCAGTCAGCTTTATTCAGGAGCACCTTGATAGTTGATTCCCGGGACCCAGGACAGCAGCAGAGCTGCTGCTTTTATACTCTCCCAGGGAAGGGGGAGGGGTGTCATAGTGGTTGTGGATTGGTGCACCAAGCCACACCCATTAGCATATTGCCCATTCATTGGTGTCACAAGCCACACCTCATTAGCATATTGCCCGTTCGGGAGGGGCTATTGCTTGAGGAGGGCCTGAAGAGGGAGGCTGGGTTTTCCGGAGTAACTGCCGCTTCCTACATCTCCCCCTTCTTTATTAATTAAATATGAAGTCCTGCAAATCTGGTCAGCGAACATCCCGTCCTGAGGGAGCAGCCTTTGACAAGTGACTGATAGGAAATCGGGCTACCATCAGACACGACCACCAGTCTGTCTCTGCAGAGATCTGGAGTAGGAGGAGATGCCATCAGCATGTTGCTGGTGGACTTGGCTGTAACAGAGCTCAAATCTTTTTCTTTTTATCAGGGGGAGGATAGGTCAAGATGACATGAAACCTCCATGCAATTTGGCATGCTTTTCAGGAACCTTCCTGTATGGAACATCCCCTGCACTGTATTGTGACACTCTGTCAGCAAAATTGAGTTTCCTTACTCCGTCATCCTTTGAGGTGGTATAGTGGGAGTCATTAAGTCTGTCCCTAAACTGGGGAAGTATCGGCAAACCAGTCTGCTAGGAAATCATTACAAACTCAGAACTCAGGCGAGGTATCTTTGTCTATGGCCATCAGGGCTTGAATAACGACAGCTTTCTGTCGGGCCTGAGTGTGTCTCATACAACATAACAACCAGAGGCAAAGTACACAACCCGCAAACACCAGGACACCCCAAAGTAGCATCCCAGCCCATTCTTTAGAAAACGCATTGGACAGCCAAGAAGTGACATCTCTCAAGGTGACAGGGTCGACTCTAGCGCCATTCAGGATGAAAATCTGGATAAGGAGCTTCTGGAACAGTCATTCTGCCTCTGCAGTCCAATTCCCTTGAAGATACTCCGACAACTCCCTGCTATAATTAAAGTTTTCAGACATATCAGCAGTTAGTGGGGTAATACACAGACTCTTAAAATGGGAAACACAGGAAAATAGATCTTCCTTTTTTTTTTTTTGTACTGGCATAGGGACTGGCCAAGTGCAGGTGACAGCCCATAATTTTAATATATTACCCATTTGTAAATTCATCAGGAGTATCAATAGATGTAGGTGTTTCTTCATTATCCTTTTTCTCCGCTGCGTCTTCCAAGGGAGGGGGCACTCTTCGTATCAGTCTCTCGGTATCCAAATTGGTTCTTTGTCCCTAGGAAAAAACACAAACCGCTCCCCAGGACTGTGAAATGACCGGGTCTGGACCTAGCCATGACCCAGATAACACATCTTCCCATTTAACATATTGTGAATGTATAGGAATTATGGCAGCGTGCCTGTCAGCTGCCGAAAGGCCATTGTTATAATGGTTTTAATTCATAATTTGGAATCTTCAGGTAACATTGAACCCAATTAATGTCACCTAATAATCTTTGGAAATCATTTAAAGTCCTCAAATTATCCTTCCTAAACTTTACCTTTTGTGGCACTATCTGTTTTGTTCCTACTTTGGCTCCTAAATAATCTCAAAAAGCAATAGATATTAATCTTAACATCCTGTCCAGGTAAACAGCCACTCTCTTTCAGCTCTGCATCGAGCTGTCCACCTAGGTTGAGGAGGTGCTGCTTTACTTGTGGGATGCCCATATTTGGAATAAGCCATAGGACTCCATCCTGATACCAAAGAAACCATCTTATGCATCCCACATGGGCTCTTTTTATAGGAGAACAAAAGCTACCCTTCAAAGATACATTAAACAAAACATTCCTTTTCCATGACTGTGGATGGCAATTGCAAAGCTTTACTGGTTCCAAAAATCCTAAGAAAAACCATAGCATCCACTCTAGTTTCTCACCTGCTTTCAATGTGCCCTGATTCCAGGCAAAATCTAGATCTCTGCCAAGTTTGTCCCAGCAGAGAACAGTAAGATTCCCCGATACCGCAAGCCAAGGGGCCATGGTATCACACTCCTTCAAAAACCTTTCAAGGTTGGATTGTTTGATTTTTAAAATTTTTGATATAAGCAGCTCCTGAAGAGCCAAAAAAATTGGGTGCAAATCAGAAGCGCCCATGGTTACTTACTCCTTTTCTAACTGCACTCCTTTTCTTTATTGTCTCTTACCCGAGAACTTTCTCTTGTCCCATTTACCTGGGAACTTTATTGAGGTTTATCTTCTTCTGACCTTTTCGTGCTTTATTTTTGAGCTGATACCCTTTATCATCTAGGTGGTATCGCTCCCTCTCATTTTTAACAGCCTCCTCATCCACCTCTTCTTTCGAAGAGGAGTCGAGGTTGGAAAGCTGTAATTCCTTGAGAGAGGGGTAAATCCCCTTTTCTTGTTCCCCCTTAATATTTAAGAATAGGTTCTAGCCTCCCTTTTGCTTTCAACAATATAGGAAAACATAACCTCTCTAAAATATTCTGGGAAGTTTACCGGTACCACCACTCCGTAGCTGATGAGTTCTGATCCCACGAAGATAATCTTCTTTAGTTCAGATCCCACGAAGATCTTCAGTTCAGACCCCACAAAGATCTTCTTTAGTTCAGATCCCACGAAGATCTTCTTCAGTTCAGATCCCATGAAGATCTTCTTCAGTTCATCTTCGGTTCCCGGGTTCTTGGCACCACTTGCGATACGCCTTTCTGCCTCCGTCGACCAGCAAGAAAGTCATGCCACCACCGGGATCTTCTCAGTCAGCTTTATTCTGGAGCACCTTGACAGTTGATTCCCAGGACCCCAGACAGCAGCAGAGCTGCTGCTTTTATACTCTCCCAGGGAGGGGGGAAGGGGTGTCGTAGTGGATGCGGATTGGTGCACCAAGTCACACCCATTAGCGTATTGCCCATTCATTGGTGTCACAAGCCACACCTCATTAGCATATTGCCCGTTTGGGAGGGGCTATTGCTTGAGGAGGGCCTGAAGAGGGAGGCTGGGTTTTCCGGAGCAACTGCCATTCCCGAGCAACTGCCATTCCCGAGCAACTGCCGCTTCCTACAGTTAGGGTCCAGCACAGCACCTTTAAAACAGCCCCAAGTCAGGACTGAGCTCTCGGGAGATGAATGTGGAAACGGGTGTGTTCACCACATAGGTGACTCCCACAGAGCCTGCTGTACAAGTCCACTGAGTGAAGATGCCAGAAAGAACACTAGTGCAGGATACAGGGCTATTGGATCAGGCAGGGGAAGCCCCAGAGCTAAAGTTACTTCAGGATTTGTGGTGGCCGTTTGCAGGTGTGGTTTCTTTTTTTTTTTTTTTTTTTTCGTTTTTTTCGAGACAGGGTTTCTCTGTAGAGCCCTGGCTGTCCTGGAACTCACTCTGTAGACCAGGCTGGCCTCGAACTCAGAAATTCACATGCCTCTGCCTCCCAAGTGCTGGGATTAAAGGCGTGCACCACCACTGCCTGGCGCAGGTGTGGTTTCTTATTGTCATACTTCAGTATAGCCTTACCTTTTTTGTTTTGTTTTTTGAGACAGGGCTTCTCTGTGTAACAGCCTTGGCTGTCCTGGAACTCACTCTGTAGACCAGGCTGGCCTTGAATCAGAAATCCACCTGCCTCTGATTCTGGTGTGCTGGGATTAAAGGTGTGTGCCACCACTGCCTGTTGAAAAATACTGTACATCATGACTTTGACCCTCACACTTTTCCTTTGAGGGTGGGTAGAGTGGGTATTTTGTTTTAGTTGGTTGACTGATTTTTGTTGTTGTTTTGTTTTGTTTTGTTTGAAATGGTGTCTCACTCTGCACCCCAGGATAACCTGGAACTTGTGTAACTCAACATGGTCTCAAACTTACAGGAATCCTCCTGCCTCACTGCAGTTGCAAGCTACCAAGACTAGCTCTCCTTTCTGTCTTGAAACATTCTGAACTCTCAGTCAGACTGAAGGTATAACTAGCCATTTTCTGCACAGACCCTGAAGCTGGTTTTATGGGTTCCCATTGTCTCCCTCTAGAGAGCCGCCCTGGCCTGGGCTGCCGAGAGCTGGTCTTCAGGAACCTCTCCAAGGTGCTTCCTGCCATCTGTCATGATATCACCGACTGGGTGGTGGGGACGAGGGTGAAGGCAGCACAGCTGTTGCGGGTGCTGCTGCTGCACGCAGAGGACCACATCACCCAGCACCTGGAGATCATCCTCAGAACCCTGCATCAGGCGTGCACCGATGAAGAGAAGGCTGTGGTCAGCAGTGTGAGTGTCTTACCATGCAGTGGCAAAGCTCTCAGCCCTGTAGAAGCAGTTCTGTGTAGTCAACAGCTAGGTAAAGGTGTGGACCCCTCCTCCTACCCTTCCTACCTACCCCATAGTCAGCCTCTAGCCTAGCCCTGGTGGTGCCCTCCAGGCAAACTTTGTTTCACCTTTGATTTCACAGGGCACATGCAGCAGGCTCTGCTTCCAGTGACCAGGCTGTCAGCAGCTGGCCTAAGAGACTAGCTTTTCCAGCCCAGGCACACTTATGTCATTTCCACACAAAACTTGGGTGGGTGGGGGAAGGGATCCTTTCATGTATGTTTACATATGTATGTGTGCTCAATTGTATGAGTTCATGTGCAGTTGTGTGCATGCTTATGAAAGCCCAAATTTAACACTGGATATTAGTTGCTGTCCACTGATTGTAGGATCTCTCACTAAAGCAAGAGCTCACAGATTCAGCTAGTCTTACCTAGCCAGTGTGCTCCACAGTCCCCTGTGTCTGTCTCCTGGGTACTGGGATGACAAGAGGCTGTCATCCCTTCCCTCCTTCTACATGGGTGCTGGGGATCCGAACTCTGATCATCGGGCTTGTGCAGCAAGCACATGATTCCCAGAGCTACCTCTCTAGGCATTACCATGAAACTTGTGAACATCTCTTTTGCTGGCAGAATGAAAGATTTTCTATCTCCCGATATGGTTTATGAAGGAGTTGGAGGGACTGGTGAGAAGTGCCGTGTGCAGGCTGCTGTGTCCGTGTGCTCTGTGCCTTCCTTCGTGTGTGCTGCCTCTGTCTGCTCCATGATGCGGGTGCAGACCTGCCTGGGACCACAAGCTTTGTGCCTCCCTCTCCAGCCACTCCAGCCCCCTCCCTGGCAGCCCTTGCTGCTGCCCAGCTCTGTGTTGTGTCTTGAGTGAGTATTTTGTTAATGCAAACAGCAGCAAGGGGCCTATGGGGCTGGTGATGCAGTGACCTGCATTTGGCCCTTGTCCTTGCCATTGCTGAATTCCCTAGGGTGTGGAGGCATTGGTTTTATGAATGAGACACTTAGGCTGCTGGTGTCAAATGAAGCAGGAGAGCCAGGCGCATGGCTTCAGAGCCCTGGGTCCCATTTGCCTTGGTATCCCCCATGAGAGAAATGAGGGTGTATGCTTCCCCACAGGTTCTGTAACTCATGCCCTATGACAGGTGAGAGGCCCTGTGGGGTAAGCCCAGTCACCAGTGGGAGCCCTGGCTGTGGCCATATTTCCAGAGCTCTGCATCTTCCCTTCTTTCTTGCAGTGCATGAGAGCCGCAGAGCTCATTGGCACCTTTGTCAACCCAGAAGTATTTCTGAAACTGATCTTAGCCATGCTGAAGAAAGCACCCTCTGCCTCTGGCCTCTTGATCCTCGCTTCTGTCATCAGGGGCTGCCCCCGGAATGCCCTCCAGCCACACGTCAAGGTCATAGCCACAGAGCTGGCCCAGGAGCACATCTGCCAGGGGTCTGAGAATGTAAGTGGGTGTCTGGAAGGGTGGGCATCAGGCTGTCCTAGTGCTGGCCACTCTATGAGTGTAACTGCTGATGCTGGCTGATGCTTCCACAGGCGGCAGCAGCACACCCAGGTGCCAGTGTCAACAGCCCCTATTCAGCCCTGTAGCCACCTACAACAGGCAGCCATTTATGTTAAGATTTCCTCCTGTTAGTGTCAGTGGCTTGGGCAGCTCAAGATACATCCATCTCCCAGGAGAGTCCAGCTGGCCTTGCTGCTGTGTGTGGTCGTAGGTCAGGGACATGGGTCTGAGGGAGTCCGGGGACTACACACCATATCATAGGTGTGAACAGCACATCCTCCGGTGACCAGGAGCTCATTCTTGTCCGTGTCACTCAGCACTTGACTCCTATGTTTGAAGTAACCACTGTGACCTGATGGAGAAGTTTGCTTTAAGCTGAGCCAGAGCAGCCTAACCTGGACTTGACCACTGGGATGTGTTCTGGTTGCTTCTACTCAGGGCAAAATGAAGGTTGCTGTGTTGAGGTATGTTAGGCATACCCTCTCCTTCAGTACCCTGATCCTCCTCTTGGGAAACTAGGTTCTGCTCACTGGCCAGCATACCTGTTTAGGCCTCAGTGCACCCAGAGATGGCTAAGCTCTGAAAAAGCTGGGTTGGAGGGATGAGCACTGACTGATAGATGTCAGCCCTGATGCTATGTGTAGCCATTCATTTCTGTTGTCTGAGTGAAAGACCTATAGGTGTGGTGTCACATACCTGGTGTCTTAGTTACTTTGTTAGTGCTGTGATGAAGCACCATGACCAAGGCAATTTACAATAGAAAGTATTGGGGCCTTATAATTTCAGAGGGTTAGAGTCCATGGACATCATGACAGGAAGCATGGCCACAGGCAGGCATGGCACTGGGGCAAAAGCTGAGAACTGACATCTGATCCACAAGCACAAGGCAGCGAGAGAAAGTTAACTGGAAAAGCTGTGGGCTTTTGAAGCTGCAAAGCCCACCCCTGTGACACACCTCCTCCAACAAAGCCATTCTCCCTAACCCTTTCCAAACAGTTCCACTAACTGGGGTCCAAATGTCCAAGGCTGTGAGCCTATGGGGTCATTCTCATTCAGCCTGTACACCAATAATTCCAGAATTTGGGGGTTTGAAGGATCACAGGTTTGAGAACAACCTGGACCACATAGTGAGCTCTACCTTAATGGGAAAAGAAGGAGGAAAGTAAGACATTTGACTTATTTAAATAACAAAATTATAAGGGAACCCCGTGGGAATAGGACTGGAGTCTTAGGAAGGAGTAAGGAGGGACTGTGCTCGTGCACTTAACCACTAGGGGTCCATGTTTCCCAGAACTCATCTAGATAAATTGCTAGTCCGTCAGCTGCGTGTTTCCCTGGATACACAGAACATCCCCCTCTGGAAGGTGTGGCTTCAAGTCTTAAAGAAATTGTGGCCACTTGATTTTTTAGTGTCTCTTCCAGAGAATGTAGGTCTGGCCTGTCAGGCTCATCTGTGCTTCCTCTTAGCTGACAGAATTACTGTCCAGCCTTCTAGCAAAGGAGGTTGATGTCTTTTTTAAGGTGTATTCTGCTTTGTACATGTCAATGTGCACATGCGTGCAGGTGCCCATGGAGTTCAGAAGAGGGCTAGGAGTCCCCTAGGGCTGGAGTTACAGGTGAGTGTGAGCCACTGGACAAGGACACTGGGAACTGAACTTGGATTCCCTGCAAGAGCAGTACAGATTGTCAGCATTGAACTTGGATTCCCTGCGAGAGAGTACAGATTGTTAGCATTGACCATTGCTCTGCCAAGAGGAAACTGACAAAGCTGGAGAGCACGCAAGGACCCAAGAGGCTCTTCTCCTTCCAGTGTGCTAGCGTGTTCCTGTCTCAGTCCAGGAACTCTAAGGCATCATCAGAGAAACCTAGGCTGGACATGTTACTTTCTTGCCAGATAGGAATTATTAGCGAAAAAGCACAGATTAAGTTTAGATGGGCTCACAGCCCTTGAACTTGGAAGTTGACAGCTCCAAGTACTACCCTACCCACTTCATGTGAAGTTGTTTGGGATGTTGGATTTCTGGTCATGAGAACATGATAAGAACAAACTGAAGGCTGGTAAGATTTCTCAGCAGGTACACTCACTTGTCTGAGGGCTGGTGTGTACGTATGTATGCTTTTATTTATGGCATATTTATGACTTGCCTGTCACTGCCATTCCTATATATTCTGTGCTCTGGAATAGACAAGGTAGAGGAATGATAAAGGACATGAATGCAGAAGGAAGCCTGTGGGATTTCTGCTCCCTGCAGCCTGTGGCGAGCGCTTCACAGGGTCCCACTGGCCACCCAGCCATGGGTCCACAGGAAATGCACCTGAAGCCAAGTGGAGCCAGGAATGTGCAGCTTCGCCTTCAGCATCTCCGTTAGAAAGCTTATGATAGGCATCTCTGGGGTGCAAGCTAGACAAGCACTACGCCAGCCGAACCATAGCCTCGCCCCACTCTAGATATTTTAAAGTGGATCAAAGACATTCGGTCATTTCAGCATGGGAATGTCACAGAGTTGTTCATTGTAAGGTTTGGGGGTGGGGGGTTGGCTGGTTAGGGTTTTTGTTGTTTTTTTGTTTTGTTTTGTCGAGACAGTCCTGTGTAGCCTAGGCAGAACTTTAACTAGATAGCCAAGTTTGGCCTTGAATTCTTGATCTCCCTGCTTCCACCTCTCTGATCATGAGACCACAGACGTATGAATGAAAGGGGGGAAAAGAAAAGAGGAAGGACCTCTCCTAAGCGGCTGAGGTTTTATTATACATAGAAGAGAGGGCAGAGGCAGAGACAGCTGGGGAGGCCCGAGTGAACATTTCCCGGCAGGCTGAACTGGACCTTGTGAGGAAAGGGAGAAGAGGGCCTGGAGATCAAGAAGCTAGGAGACCTAGAGTCCAAGCAAGAGGCCAGCATGATCGAAATGGCTAGGTTATACAGGAATCAGAGATGCTGGGGGAAGGAGGCCCAGCTCAATCTCTAGGCTAGCAAGTTTGGGGTAGGGAACAGGTATGCCAGCCAGAATGTCCATAGCAGGTACTGGCGATGCTAAGGGAGGCTGCACTCACCTGCACACCTGGGCTCTCACCCAGGAAGGTAGAAATCCCACAGGCTGCTTTTCTGCATATGTGTCCTTTCTCATTCTTTGTTTGTTTGTTTTTTGAGACAGGGTTTGTCTGTATAGCCCTGGCTGTCCTGGAACTCACTCTGTAGACCAGGCTGACTTTGAACTCAGAAATCCTTCTACCTCTGCCTCCTGAGTACTGGGATTAAAGGCGTGCGCCACCACTGCCAGGCCTTTCTCATTCTTATTCCATGTCTGTTTCACAGGTTCCATAAAGCACAGAATAAATACGAATGGCAGTTTTAAGATACGAGTGAACATTCACAATGTTTTGTTTTGTTTTTTTGTTATTGTTTAGAAACAGGGTTTTTCTATGCAGCTCTGGCTAGCCTGGAATTCACTTGTAGATCAGGCTGGCCTCGAGCTCCTGAGTTCACCTTTACTCCCAAGCACTGGGATTAAAGGCGTACCCCACACCATCTTCTGGCCCATGATATGTATTCTTTATCCCTCTGAAGCTTCCCTGTTGGCTCACTGTGCCCTTCTCTGTGGCTGTGCTAAGGTCAGGGCCTGCAGCCCTCAGGTGGGGTGTGGCAACTTCCCCGGCTTTTGCTGCGTGCATGGGTGCCACATTGACAGTGGGCTGTGGAGGGAGGGATGCTGACTCTCACTGTTGTCTTCCAGAATCTCTACCTGGAGCATCTACTGCTGTGTGTACAAGCCCTGCTGTCTGTCTGTCAGGAAGACTGTCGTGCTGCCAGCCTGCAGCTCCTGGAGGTGCTAGTGACAATAATGGCAGTCTCAGATGCCGTGGATCTTGAGAAGAAGGTAGGGGCACAGCACCCTGCAGCTACAATCTCTTTCTACAGGAAATGTAGTTGTCTTCTGTTAGTCTCTAGCATGGTTGAATTTCAGACCTGGGGCAGGCTTGACTAGCAAAGATGAACGAATTCAGAATATTTAGAAGAGGTCTCTCACAAGGTGGCCTCCAGGGAGTGACCCCTTTATCTAGTCATATTGGGACGCTGGATGGACCCTTGCTGCCCCTCCCTTTGATCTCTTGGTGCTTCAAAATGTTCCTGAGCAGCCAAAAGTTATAGAGAAGGCCAATGGCAGCCAGTGTAGCACAGCTCTTGGAGTTATTTCTGTCCCCTTGACTCTGCATTTAAGCGTGCATTCAGTTATTTATTTATTTATTTATTTATTTATTTATGCTTTTGTTGTTGTTGTTGTCATTGTTGTTGTTTTGTTTTTTAGATGGCCTTATTATGTAGTCCAGGCTACCCCTGAACTTCTGAAGGCAAACTTCTGTCTCATAAATACAGTAGAGTAACTGGAGTAGGCACTCAGCATCAGCTTCTGTTTTCCCATGCACGTACGCACGCACGCACGCACGCACGCACGCACGCATGCATTCATGCACGCACAAATCTCTAACATAGAAGCCCTGTGAGCATCAATAACCGTATGGGCCAGATGCTACTTCTTCAGGGTGAGTCCAGAGCAAGGCTCTCGGCCACCGTCCTGGGCCTGCAGGAGGCTTAGATTCCTGTGGAACCCTACCTGAGGGGGCCTTTTCCTCTCTTGTTGGGGACTTTCTTTATTCACATTCTTCTCTATGAAGAAACCTTTGCAGAGAGTATGTGTCATATGTCATCAAAGACAACTTGTCACTGATAGGACTATGAGTTCTAGCAAGGCTGTACTTGTAGACCACAGGGAGGAAGCCAGACCCATCAGGTCAGGAAGAGATATATATGGCCCGCCCTGGGGAATGTCAGGGACTGCCTAGTGTATTAAACCCTCTTTCAGCCCCCACTAACCTTTGTGGTTGGTTCCAGAGCAGCCAGCGAGTAGTTTCTACCCTGAGATCTGCTCTGGGTAGGAGAGCTATGCGGGGAGGGTGCAGGCAGCCTTTAGTGACTGATGTTTTACAGTTTAGGAGATTTGGATGGTAGCTTTGATGTGGGTGTGAGGGTGGAGGGTTGTTCGTAGCTGGGGGTGGGGTTTGGATTTTTGGCTTTTTTAGTTGTGTACATATGTGTATTTGTATGTGGGAATGACCACATGTGTCCTGAGAGGCCAGAGACATTCGGATCCCCAAGAACTCTAGTAACAGATATCTGTGAGCCCCCTGACAAGGGATCCTAACACAGGACCTCTACAAGACAGCATTGGGCCATCTCTCCAGACATGGGTTTTTGTGTTTGTTTTGGTTTTTTGGTTGGTTGATTGGTTGGTTGGTTTTTTGACACAGGGTTTCTCCCTGGCTGTCTTGGAACTAACTTTGTAGAGCAGGCTAGACTCAAACTCATAGAGATCTGCCTACCTGTGTCTCCTGAGTGCTGGGATTAAGACATGCATCACCACGCCCAGCTGGACTTTTGTTTTTAAACATGGTCTTTCTGTGTAGTGCAGGCTGACTTTGAACTCTTGATCTTCCTGCCAGAGCTATCTATAAATAGTAACAGGGTTTTGTTTTGTTTTTTTCGTGCTCATATGTGTGTGTGGGCATGTGTGCTTGTCTGTGTGAGTGTGTGTGTGTGTGAGTGTATGTGTGCATGTACATGTGAGTGTGTATGTGTGTGTGTGTGTGAGTGTGTGGATGCCATTCCTCTGGCATCATCCAGAGTTTCTCTTTCTTTGCCTTCCATTTTATTTTTTAAAGATTTTTTGATTTGTGTGTGTGTGTGTGTACATGAATCCAGTACCTCCTGCAGGAGATGGGCGAGAGCTTGAGATTCCATGGAGTTAAAGACTTGTGAGCTGGGGGCTGGAGAGATGGCTCAGTGGCTAAGAGAGGTCCTGAGTTCAAATCCCAGCAACCACAGCAATGGGATCTGACGCCCTCTTCTTGTGTGTCTGAAGACAGCTGCCATGTACTCAGATACATAAATAAATCTTTTTTTTTTAATTCCTTTAAAGTTGTGGATATGACCTATTTATCATGCTGCTGGGAACTAAGTTTGTTTGGGTCCTATTCGAGAGTAGTCTGTGCTCTTAATTACTGAGCCATCTCTCTTGCCCTTCCTATTTGCCTATCTGACAGTCTTTTACTGGCTCACCAAACAGAGCAGGCCAGCCAGCAAGCCCTAAGGACCACCATAACCACTCCATCTCTGCCTCTCCATTGCTGAGATTATAGGCATACACCACCATGCCTGGCTTCTCATAGGGGTTCTTGAGACCAGATTCAGGGCCTCACGCTTACAAATGACTAAGCAAACCTCCCCCTCTACCCCAAACCCTGTCTTTAAAACTACTTTGCCTCTTGATCATGTGTGGTCAAGTCCCTGTTAGCACAGGCTCTGAACACCTTTAGGAAACACATGCTTGCACAGACATGCTTGCATGTTAGTTCGTAGACACACACAAATGAGCTGGGCACCTTGGACTGCTGAGTGGTAGGTTTGTGTCTGTTATTACCTGCTAGAGAAACAGCACTGACAAAGGCGGAAAGTGTTGTGGGGAGGGCTGATGCCCCGATGTAGCCCTGCTGTGGCCCCCTGCCTGCTCTTTGGTGGGCTTGTTCTACAATACTTACTTCCTGGTCAGATCTTTCTGTTTAGCTGATGTTTCCTATATGTCTTAAACCTCAGATGACAAGAAAATCTAGGAATGTAAAGTTTTAAAAAAGAGACTCCAGACTTGGTGCTGGTGGTACGTGTCTCCAGAGGCAGAGGCAGTTGGATCTCTGAGTTAGAGACCAGCCTGGTCTACAGAATGAGTTCCAGGACAGCCATGGATACTGTGAGAAACCGTATATTAAAAAAAAAAAAAAAAAATGGGGCTGGAGAGATGGCTCAGCAGTTAAGAGCACTGACTGCTCTTCCAGAGGTCCTGAGTTCAATTCCCACCAACCACATGGAGGCTTACAACTATGTAATGGGATCCAATGCTCTCTTCTGGTGTATCTGAAGACAGTTTATTCACATATATAAAATAAATCTTTAACAAAAAGTATTTTTAAAAAATGCTAGCCACTGGGTGGTCGGTGAGATGGCTCATCATGTCAGGCTACTTGCCACTAAGCCTGACAATTTGAGGTTGATCCCTGGAATTCAACGGTGAAAGAGAGCTGACTCCTTCAAGTCCTCTTCTGACTTTGACACATGCACTGTGATCTGCATACCCTCTTCCTCACAAAGAACATTAGTAAATGTAAATGAAAAGAACATCTGGACTCTAAAGTTGGGGCTATAACTCAGCTAATTTACCTAGTATGATACAGCATAAAACTGTGTGTTAGCACATACCTGTAATTCCCACACTCAAGTTAGAAACAGGAGGATTCAGAATTTGAGGTCATCTTGGCCAGTCAGACTGCGTGAGTATTTTTAGCTTTCTGAGACAGGGTTTCTCTGTAGCTGTGGCTGTCCTGGAGCTCACTCTGTAGACCAGGCTGGCCTCAAACACAGAGATCCAACTGCATCTGCCTCCCAAGTGCTCGATTAAAGGCGTGAGCTACTTCACCACCATCTGGCCAAAAAAATTATTTTTAATTTAAAAATTAGTCTGGTCCCATCCTCTGTATCCCCTTTTGTAGGCTCAGAAGACCATGGATACACTGGCTGAGGTGGAGGATATCCCCAGCAGTCAAGACCTCTACCGCAAGCATGTGGGTGCACTCCTGGAGCGGCTGACAGCCTCACATGGCGAGTGGGCAGTGCACTCTGTGCAGTTGCTGAAGTTCACTGTGCTGCTCACCCAGGCAGGTGAGGAGGGCCACAGGGCCCTGGCCTTGACCCCAGCGTAGTTCTTGTTCCAGTGACAGGGTCTTGCTAAATAGCTCACGATGGCATCAAAGCAGGTCTGCTCCTTGTCTTCCCACATGCTGGGATCACAAGAACGAGCCACTGAACCCAGGAGAAATATGTTCCATGGTAAGCCTTGAGAATAGGGTGTGTCATGGTTTCTTTTGCAGCTTGTGTTCTTTAGCTCCATCTGGTTTACAGTGGAATCCAGCATCTACAGCCACAGAGGTTTTTTGGGGAAATGAGAAGCGTTGTATTTTTATTTTGTTTTTTAACATTTTTAATGCCAAGAGGTGCAACCCCCTTCACAAGTCCCCCTTGAGCCCCCAGCTCTGGAGGAAAGGCTGTAGATACAAGAGGCACAGCACCCCATTCCTGTGCTCCAGCCGTCCAGCGTGGCACATCTGTGCATATGCCAGAAGGTCTTGTTAGCTGCAATGTTAGAGTGTGGACAGATGAGAAGGCAGGGGTGGCACTTACAGGACTGAAGAGATGGCTCATTCAGTCAGGTGCACACACATTCATGCAGCCATACGTATGCATAACATAAAAACATTTAAAGGCCAAGCACAGTATCATGTTCCTGTAATCCTGGCATTGGGGAGGCAGAGGCAGGAGGATCTTTGGGCCTTGCTGGCTGGCCAGCCAGTCTAGGTGATTCAGGGCGCCCTGGGTGCAGTGGAAGGTGTTTCCAAAATGAAGTGACAAGCACTTGAGGAGATCACCTGATGTCAAACTCTGGCTTCTGAGACAAGAGGCCATCCGTCCCACTCCTGAGAGGACCTGCCTTGCTGGATGGGGTTGCTCCTGGCCCTGTGAGCCTGGATCATGGGAAGGTCCTACCCCATCCTTCAGGACCCAGTACCCTTTCCGCTCCTGGCCTGAGTGGTCAGCAGTGGGGCCCTTTGTACTCAGCCTGGCTGCAATTAGGGGCATTGTTACAGTTTTAGTGTGGCTTGGTAAGTGCCCTTGTGTGGCCTCTGGTTCAGTCCTTTCTGATTGGTCTAGCTCCCTCTGGGGGCCATTTTCCACCACCCTCTGCCCTCTAAGCTCCTGGGTCTACTTGGTGTCTGGAAGGTGGAGTGTGGGCATCAGAGGCTACATGTTTTGACTTGCTGAGATATAAAGACCAGAAGAACAACTCACTCAGTGCAGCAGCTCCTCCTGTCCGTCAGTGTCCCAGAACACTGAGGGCCACACTTCTCAGATCTGACCAATGGCAGAGTACACCCAGGTCTCCAGGAGCTGAGAGCGCAGCTCTGTTGTTGCCTGTTCCCTGTTTCCAGTGACCAGTCCCAGGAAAAGCTGGACTTGCACTGGAGCACATTTCTCTGGGTCGACTTGTTTTGTTGTGAGGACCTGGTCTCATGCAGCTGAGACTTGCCATGTAGCTGAGAATGAACCTGAAATCTTCGTCTTGCCTCCATCTCCTAAGAGCTGGGGCTACAGATTTCCACCCTCGTGCCTGCTTTATGCAGTCCTGGGCTGGAATCTAGGACCATAGGTGTGCTAGGTGGGTACTCTAAGCACAGATAGCCCAGCCCCTCACTCGGTGGTGATTTTCTTGACAGGTTGCTTCTCACTGAAGCTGGGGTGAGAGTCGGTTTCCCTCTCCTGCATCCATGCCCTTTATCCTCTGTGAATGAGACGCCAGCCTGAGCACTTGCTTTTACTCTGAGTGCTGGCTCATCGGTTGCAGGTTTCCAGACATCTGTCCTTTGATGTTGACAGTCTGGGCAAATCCCTGGCACTCTCCTGTGCCGCTTGGAGCAGTCCTCTGGTGCTCGTCCATGCTGGAGGGATCCTGCTTATCTTGTCAGACCAGCAGCTGCTTTCCCCGCTGCCATTTTTGTTTTCCTTTTCAGATCTCACAGCTGCAGGCAGATGACTGCTGCCGCCTCCGTAGGCCTCCAGTGCCACTCTACAGACCCTGGGCTTACAGCGGTTAAGAAACTGCATCTTGAAATGGGAGATTTAGATGACTTTTGCCGCATTGTCTGGTTGTAGAATTAGCAAACTATGCCTGAGATTATGCTAAAGTGCTAAGTCCCATTTAGGGCCCGGGCATAGCTGAGAAGTGTCCAGGGTGCGTTCTGGAGAGTTAGCTATGTATGTCCAACTCTAGAGGCTGGGCATTTCCAGTCACCAGGCAGTGAACCCTCAAGTTAAGAGTTTGCTTATGAAGTTAAGAGTTTGCTTATGAAGTCTTTGTGACCTGGGGAAGGGTGTCTGAAGGGAGCAGATCTTGCCTTGAGCAGACAGTGGGCATGCTTTGAATTTTTTTTTTTTTTTTTAAGATATCTCTTGACTTTGACTTTAGTTTAGGAGTTTGGACGAGTAGGCCTTCATTGAGGACCATCCCAGGTCCTTGTAAAAATGCCAGGCATTTTGTTTGTTTGTTCGTTTGTTTTATTTTGTTTTTAAAGACAGTGTAGACTGTGTAGCCCTGACACTACTGGAATTTTTTGTGTAGCCCAGGCTGGCCTCAGATTCAGAGGTCCACCTGCCTCTGCCCCCTGATTGCCGGGATTAAAACTGGGTGCCACCATGATGATGTAATCTTGGCCCTTGGAGAGGTTGAGACAGACCAATCTCTGGGACTCCGTGGCCAGTCAGCCTAGCCTACGCATTAAGTCTTGGGTCCACGAGAGACCCTGCCTCAAAACAAGAAGGTGGTCGGGGACTAAGGAACAATTGGAGGCTGAGATATTGTCTCAAGTTTAGGGCCAGTCTAAAGCCTGTGTCAAAAGAAAAAGGGGGCTGGAGAAATGATTCCACCATCAAGACCTCTCACTGTTCTTGCTCTCCAGAGGCCTGAGGCTTGGCTCCTAGCACCCATGTGATCTAACCCCTGTGATCCCAGCTCCAAGGGTGCCTTGCTTCCGGCCTGATACTGCAGCTATGCACACAGCCTCAGGCACACATGAACAATATTAGAAATAATGAAGTTATTTTTTAAAAAGATTTATTTATTACGTATAGTGTTCTGCCTGCATGTATGCCTGCAGGCCAGAAGAGGGCATCAGAATGAGACACCATGTGGGTGCTGGGAATTGAACTCAGGGCCTCTGGAAGAGCAGCCAGTGTAATCTCTGAGTTATCTCTCTAGCTTCCCGAAGTTTAAAAAAAAAATTTTTTTTTTTTAAGATTTATTTTATTTATTATATGTAAGTACACTGTAGCTGTCTTCAGACACTCCAGAAGAGGGCGCCAGATCTCGTTATGGATGGTTGTGAGCCACCATGTGGATGCTGGGATTTGAACTTATCACCTTCGGAAGAGCAGTCGGGCGCTCTTACCTGCTGAGCCATCTCACCAGCCCCCCCCCCTTTTTTTTTTTAAAGAAAGAATTTAGGGGTCTGGAGAGATGGCTCAGTGGTTAAGAGCACTGACTGCTCTTCTGAAGGTCCCAAGTTCAATTCCCAGCAACTACATGGTGGCTCACAACCATTTGTAATGGGATCTGATGCCCTCTTCTGAGGAGATTGCTACAGTGTACTTACATAATAATACATAAATAAATCTTTCAAAAAAAAAAGAATTTAGAAATTGTAAAGAGAAGCTGGATTTGTGTCTTGGTCACATAGGGAGGGAGATGCTGGAGTTAATCTTTTGTTAGTGTCCTCAGCAGTTGAGAGAGCCGCATGTCAGGAAGGAGAGCCATGGCCTGTGGCTTGCAGGGCTCCTACTCCAGCAGTGAGGCCTGGGAAGCCATCAGCGGCCTGCTGTAGCCCCTTTTCTCTTTCCTAGGCCCAGCTGTGGGAGAAGCATTGCAGCATGTGATCCCCACCCTCAGGGCCTGTCTGCAGCCCTCCACAGACCCACACATGCGCCTGAAGCTCTTTTCTATCCTGTCCACGATGCTGCTGAGGCCTAAGGACACTGTCGATTCTCAGGGGTAGGTCAGCCCTCAGGTCTGTGCTTGGATGGGTCTTCCCACGTTGCCCTGGGCAGGGCCCCCAAGGTCTAAAGTACGGGCTTCTTGGTGGTCTGTATCTCTAGAATCCACCCCACTAGGTAAACAGTGATCTTGGTGAGTATACCACAGAGACACAGACGGTAAATCAAAGTCACTTTAAGGGAATCATTAAAATTCCATCAAGTGAGAAAGTTTTAGGGTGCATTAACTATTAATGGCTTCTGTTTCAGCTGTTCTGTTTTAAAAGGCTTTTGGCACCTTTCAGACCTAACAGGCCTGACTGAATTAGCATTGATGGTGAAGGCTTAAGGCTAGTCTGTTATCTCAGAAAAGCTCAGGGGCAGCTCTGCAACCTAAGAGCCTCTGATTTTATGGCTTTGAAGTAAAGGGAAAGTGGAACAAAGAGCTTAGGAAAGAACAGGCTCTCGGGAGAGGAGGGAAGCAAGCCAAGACCCAGCAGCTAGCTCATCCTGGGAGAGGAGGGCGGAGTGAGGAGCTGTGTGGTAGAGGATATAGAAAATCAGCGCTGCCCTGGAAGGAGACCAGACACACACTCACACACACACACACACACACACACACACACACTCACACACACACACACACACACACACACACACACTCACATACACACTCACACTCACACACTCATACACTCACACACACATACACACACTCACACACACACACATACACACACACACCCTCACCCTCCTTGGTTCATTGAACAGACTGAGATTCAATCACTCTGGGACCTCCCAGTCCTGACCCATGGCAGCCTGGGTCTTGCAGATGGAGACCTGAGAACTTAAGCCCTGTGCAAGCTCCTGGGATGCCACCTCCCTCCACCACCACCACCACCCCCAGAAAATAAAAAAACAAAAAACCTGTCACTGTGAAGTGTGGTAAGCAAGCTATAAAGTTCCCTATGAGTCTCTCATTCTAACCTTTCTCCTTCGAGTGCACTCTTAATGTGGGGCTGACTGCCAGCCTCTCACACGCTGCAGGAAATTCTGTTTCCTGCGATCTAAAAAAACCTCAGGGCTGAAAAGAGACCATAAAAAGGTATTAATGAGCGTCTTGGCAACAGGCCTTCAGGCAGGCGTGTACACAGGAGTGGAGTGAGAGAATGGCTGAGTTGCCACCAGGCTGCAGCCTTTTCCATACACCCAGTGTGCTGAGGAACAGTGCCACCCCTGACCCACAAACACAGCTGCCAGGTTTGGGCCAGGTTCCCAGTGACACACTTCAGACCTTTCCAGGGATCAGGTCAGTCTAGAGAGTCCAATTATGCAGATGAGTTACTGAGTGAGGGATTGCTACTGTTTGGGTAGGGACAGTTTGAAAATAGCATTGTCTTAGTGTTCTATTGCCATGACAGAACACCATGACCAAAAGAGAGTTTATTTCACTTGTACTTCTAGATGACAGTCCATCACTGAGGGAAGTCAGGACAGAAACCCGGAGCTAATGTAGACGCCACTGAAGAGGGCTGCTTACTAGCTATTTATTGGCTTGCTCTGCCTGCTGTTTTATAGCACACAAGACCACAAGCCCCCACAATGGACAGGTTCCTCCCACCTCAACAACTAATTAAGAAAATCCCAGCATTTGGGAGGCAGAGGCAGGCGGATTTCAGAGTTTGAAGCCAGCCTGGTCTACAAAGTGAGTTCCAGGACAGCCAGGACTATACAGAGAAACCCTGTCTCGGAAAAAAAAAAAAAATGCCCTACAGGCTTGCTTACAGCTAGATCTTATAGAGGCAATTTTTCAGTTGTGGTCCCCTTACAATTAGTCTCTCAGCTGAGTCTAGTTTGTGTCAAGTTAACATAAAACTAGTCAGTACAAAATATTATTTGGTTTTGATTTATAAATCACAGAATGGTAGAGTGAAAGGTTGGTTGTCCAGTCAGGGCTAAGTCTAAGGATGCCATCTCTAGCAGGGAGTCGGGATTCCTAGAGAAGGCTCTCAGTGAGCCATAGTGATAGCACCACCACATACCACACAACCAGAGACTCCCACTCCCCACCCCTTCCTCGCACTCTTGCCGGAGCTATCAAGATGCCTGTGAGAGAGTCAGAGGGGACTACAGAAAGCTCTACCCAAGCCACTGCCTTTGCAGGAGGCCTTTGCTTCAGTGCTTGTGGTAGCCTTGAAGTAAAATTTGGTGTAAATTCTGGACTAAGGCCCAGTGGGATGGGGCAGTGAGTAAAGGCATTTGCTTCCAGACCTGACTACCTGAGTTCAGTCCTCAGGCCCCATGTGGTAGAAGAAAACCAACTCCTGCAAGTTATTCTCTGACTTCCATGTGTGCACTGTGGACATGTACCACACGAGTGCAACAACACTGCATAAACTCAGATTGCTGGTGTATGCCTGTAATCCCAGCACTCAGGAAGTGGAAGCAGGGGGATCAGGTATCCCAGGCTAGCCTAGACTATATAACAAGACCTTGTCTCAAACAAACAAACATGAGCTGGAGGTGTAGCTCAGTTGGAAGAATGCTTGCCTAGCATTCTCCAGCCTTGTACAAATGGGGTGTGGAATGTACAAATGGGGTGTGGAACATGCCTGTAGTTTCTGCACTCAGGCAGGAGAATAAGACATTTAAGGTCATCATCTTCAGCTATATAGGAAATTTGAGTCCAGCCTAGGCTATATGAGATCCCATCTTTTTAAGTTAAAAATGAAAGTAGGTTATAGACCAGAAGTGGTGGGGAGAAGTCCTGAGCAGTTTGTTAGAGAGGGCATGACAGACAGCTTCCCTTCAGGTAGCTTCATATTAGCTAGACCTGCTGGGCATCTTCTGTATGAGAGTTCTTGTTAATAAAAGAAGATGGTGCCAGGCGGTGGTCGCGCACGCCTTTAATCCCAGCACTCAGGAGGCAGAGGCAGGCGGATTTCTGAGTTCGAGGCCAGCCTGGTCTACAAAGTGAGCTACAGGACATCCAGAGCTACACAGAGAAACCCTGTCTCGAACCCCCCCCCCCCCAAAAAAAAAAACAAAAACAAAAACAAAAGAAGATGTTTTGTGTGTGCAGGTACCTGAAGAGGCTCTTAGAGAACATTGCATTCCCCTGGAGCTGTAGTCACGGGGGTTGTGAGCCACCTGACGTGGGTCCCAGGAACCAAACTCAGGTCCTCGAGAAGAGCAGCAAGTGCGACTGTCTCCAGCCCTGTGTCACTTCTTTTTTGGTTTTGTTGGTTTTTTGAGACAGGGTTTCTCTGTGTAGCCCTGGCTGTCCTGGAACTCACTCTGTAGACAGGCTGGCCTTAAACTCACAGAGATCCTTCTGCCTCTGCCTCTAGTGCTAGGATTAAAGATGTGCACCACCACACCCAGCCCTTATTTCTTGCTTCCTTTGTTTTAATGGCACCGATGGCAAGTTCAGTGGATGGTGACACAGGTGCCATATGACACACATAGATGATCATGGTTGGGGCAGCACTTGAGCACAGAGCCCCCTGAAACCCACCACCTTACTGGGTCACTTCATAGGGTTCCCCTTGTGGAGAGGCACAGGGTCAGGTCCAGTTCCATCCCCAGACCGAAGCATGTCCTTCAGAGTAGTCTGTTTGTCCTTCCTCACTTGCCCTCTTGTTCCAGACAGTTCCATGGCTACTTGGATATGGTAATAAATGACATCCTAGCCCCCAACCTGCAGTGGCATGCAGGGAGGACAGCTGCAGCCATCCGGACCGTCGCTATATCCTGCCTGTGGGCACTCATCAGCAGTGACATCCTATTGGCCAAGCAGGTAAGGACAGACGTGACCATCCCAGTTGTGTGTCCTTGTGTGTATCGTGAGACTGTGTCTTTCAATTAGCACAGAAAGCTCTAAAGGGCTGAGGTCTGGGGGGCCAGATCAGGGCAGGGCCTAAGTCTTAGTCCCCTGGTTCTCACATCTCCTTGAAGGATCTGAGATCTGGCCTACAAACTGTCTTAGTTTCTTGTCCTGTTGCTGTGATAAAATACCCTGACAAAAGCAACTCAAAAGAGACTATGGACATACCAGGTCACAGGTATATGGGAGGTGACATGCCAGCTATACCTGAGTTTGGATCCCAACATCCATGTAAAAAAGCAAAAAACAAAAACAGAACAGTCCTGGCCACATGGGTGACCAGCGTTGTGAGAGTGGAGACAGGGTTCACTGACAGTCAGTAAGCTCTGATTTCAGGAGAGACCCTGTGTCGATATAGAAGGTAGATGGATGGATGGATGGATGGATGGATGGATGGATGGATGGATGGATGGATGGAGAGATGGCCCAGTGCTTCAAAGCCCTTCTGGTCTTGCAGAGGACCCAAGTTCAGTTTCTAGTACCCATGACTGGTGGCTCACAACTCCAGAGGATCTGATGTTCTCTTCTATACTCTGAAGGAATGCACATGGTGCACGTATAGACAAACAGATACACACATAGAAAATTATGAGTGTGTGTATACACGGTGGAGAATAATAATGAAAGATGCCTGGTATCAATTCCTGGCCTTCAAAACCACATGAACACACATGCATTATGTCTGTTGCAACTGCACACACAATGTAGCATGTATTATTAAGATTAATGCCAAAGAAAGTTCTCCGTCAGATACTGGGTGAATGGTCTCCTAAGGCAGTTTCTATTGAATGCTCTTTCCAAATTTCCAAGCTTAGGATGCTCTTAAGTAGTGAAGTGAGCCAGGAGACTGAACTATAGAAAACTGATGCTTCTGCTTCTGCACATTCCTGTGCCTGCCATCCACTTACGGTGTGTGAGCGCCCCCTGCTGACAACAGAAGGTTGTTACCTAACTCTCACATGTTGCACTCCACAGTGGGTAGGATCTGAGGTACTCGACTGACCAAATTAAAACAGATATGGTTAAGATGATCTGAAATTTAGAATCAAGATCTGAGCTGAGAGAACGTGTGCTCTTAGAGAAAATGCAGTATTTCTGTTCTAGAACAGCAGAGCTGCAGGCAAACCCCTCCCCTTGTGTTGTGATCCCTTCCCTCCTGACATGGATACCCTCCCCAAGATCCCCAACCTGCTTCACCCTCCATCTCCCACTGGTACCCTATCTAGTCAGCCCCTGCCATCATCCTGCGGCCCCGCTTTTGTCTTGCATTTATTATACTGTGAGAAGCCCTTCTGCTTCCCTGGAAAGTGGCACAGAGACATCCACTTCATGGCAGTACAGCCATAACTCAGCAGGCCCTCAGCCCAGGGCATGCAGCCCCACTGCTTGTCCCCATCAGCACCTCCTTCACCTGCACCACTTACACCTCCTCAGCAAAGGTGATTCCCTCTTGTTGATCACAAGAGCCCTGCTCAGGCCACTTACAGACCTGTGAACCATTCACTGGTTCACACCTCCCTCATTCTCGTGTCCTGTGAAGCCTTATATATGCATCTAAATGTGGTTTATCTCCCAGGCTTGTCCCCATTACATGCTAGGCAAGTGTTCTGTATTTGAGCCACAGCTCCAGGCCCTTTACTAGAAGATTCTAGGAAGGTGGTCTACCACTGAGCCACATGCCCAAGCCTCTCACTGGGGGATTTTAAGCAAGTGTTCTGTGGCTAATCTGTCTTCCTAACTGATTTTACTTTTAATTGTGAGACAGGATCTCAGTAAGAGTCCTCAGCTGGCTTTGAACTTCCTCTGTAGTCCAGGCAGACTGGACTATGAATCTCCTGCCTCAGCTTCTAGTGCTCACTAGGATCTGATAGGGCTTTGCCCAGCTTTTCCTACTTTAAAAACAAAACAAAATTCCCTGTCACAGCCCCTCAGCTCCCATCATTCCCTGCCTCTTCTCTCCACCAAACCCCTGGAGAACTGCCTACATTTCACATTTTATTTTAGTAGAGCAAAGGGGTTTTTTTGTTTGTTGGTTGGTTTTTTTTGGCAGTATCTGTGGTGTTTGTGTGTGTTTGTGTTTGTTATTGAGTGCAAGAATTAACTTTTGAATATCTGTCCTGGCTAGTTTTATGTCAGCTTGACACAAGCTAATATTCTCCCAAGAGGAGAAAATCACAATTGAGAAAATCCAGCTGTAAGCAGGCAAACCTGTAGGACATTTTCTTGATCTAGAATTGATGTGGAAGGGCCAGTACATTGTGGCTGGGAACACCCCTGGGCTGGTGGCCCTGGGTTCTAAACGAAAACAGACTGAGCAAACCAGTAAGCAGCATCCTCCATGGCCTCTCCATGCATCAGCCCCTGCCTCCCCGTTGCCTCCTGAAGCAGACTGTGATTCAGGATATGTAAGCCAAATAACCCTTTCCTTCCCAAATGTTTGGTTATAATGTTTCATCATAGCAACAGTAGCCATAACTAAGGCAGCATCGGAAGTCACTCCTCACATGCTCTCCACCGTGGTCTTTGACGGAGTGCCTCTTCCTGGCCTGGCACCGGGAATGCAGATGTACACCACCACACCCAGAGCATCCATGGGTGCTGGGTTGATCTTGATTCTTCAAAGTTCTTTACCATCTCAGTGAGTCTTCTCTCCAAGCCCCTTATGGGTTTTTTGTTAGTTGATTGGTTGGTTTTTCCATTGGGATGTTTTTTTATAGGCCAGGCTGTCCTAGAACTCCCTGTTTAACTGAGCCTGCCCTTGAAGTACTGGGATTACAGGTGAACTATCTGTAATTCACATGGTCTGCTTGCCTTGTGTGGCTCGGCCTATCCTGTAGCACTCTGAGCCGGTAATAAGTGACTCGGTGCCTGGTGGTGGCAGCGCCACCACTAAACGCTGTGGCCTGTAATCCCAGGCCATAGGAGGGCAGGCAGAGCTCTGAGTGTGAGGCCAGCATGGTCTACAGAGTGAGTTCCAGGACAGCCAAGACTACACAGAGAAACCTCGAATCGAAAAACAAACAATTAATAAATTCAAGTGATTCAAGGGCCAATGAGATGACTTGGCACTGGCCATCAAGCCTGGCAGCCTGAGTGTGCTCCTCAGGAGCGTGCTTAAGGAGAGAACTGACTCTTGCAGATTGTCCTCTGCACGTGTGCACCTGCACACTTACATACCTACAGACGTACCCAAGGAAAATAAGCAGAACTTTATTGTTACAAACAAAACCAAAAAGATTCAAATCTACTTGTAGGTGTGATCGCAGCATTTGAGCTGCATTGCCTGGCATTGTGCACTGATGCGCTGACAGCATGGGTGGTCCCATGTTTCTCACACTCATTTGTGGCCTGCAGGTGCAAGAGGCGCAGGAGACCCTGATGCCACAAGTGCTGGCCACGCTGGAGGACGACTCCCAGACCACACGCCTGATGTCCTGCCGCATCATCAGCATGTTTCTCAGGAATTCAGGGGATACCATGGAGCCAGAGAAATTCCTCAAGGTCTATCCTGGTAAGACACCAGGTGCACGCGTGCATGCGTGCGTGTGTGCATGCGTGCATGCATACACACACACCATGTTATTTAGTAATTTCTTTTGTAGTAAGACATAAAATATTTCTTTTGACTCCTGATTAAGTTGGTGCTGGGTATCCATATGCCACCACAGTGACAGATGGGCCAGTCTTGACAGAGAAGCCCACATGAGAAGCAAGAGATGGGCATTATTGGAAATGGAGGCCAGGCTCTGTTTCCTTCCAGGACCAATAGGGTGTAGCCAATAAAGGTGGGAGACCCTCCTTGAAGCAGAAATCGTCTAGGTCCCAGTTTTAAATATATATATATAATTTGTATATGTGTGTGTGTGTATGAAATAAGGTTTCTGTCTGCCATTGCTAGAGAGAGCAGTCTACCTAGAACTGGCGTGGTGGGGCATTACTTGTCTAGAGCCAGCCTGAACACCAAGCCAATTAGAGATAGAGATAATGAGGCTATCAAAGCCAACAAGATCCCAGGCAGTGACCTGGGACCGTACTGCACAGAACACGGCACAAGAGGAACAGACGCATCCTGAGGAGCAGTGAGTGAGGGAACTCAGGGAAGCCAGCACAGAGATGCTTAAGTCTTGATGCTAGCTTACTCACAGCTCCCAGCACAGTGAGGAGGCTGATGGAAGGTCCTCAGGACAGGTGATCTTAGAGGGTTGAGGACACACCCCTATGGTTCTTATTTAGAGTGGCATGCTATTGTCAAAAAACTAAAATAGTAACATCCTTTAGAGGCAAGTCAAGACCTGGCCATTCTTGTACACTGCTCTAATCCCAGCATTTGAGAGGCATGGGCAGGGGCCACTGTTGCAAATCCTAGGCAGGCCACATAGAAAATTCCAAGCCAGCCAGGTCTACACAATGAGACCCAGTCTCAAAACAAACAAGAAAGCCAGGCATGATGGCACAAAACTGTAATCCTAGCACTTTGGAGGTGAAGGCAAGAGCATTGAGTTCAAGGCCAACCTTAGCTTCACTAGCCCCTGTCTCAGAAAAAGAACAAAAAGTCCTAGGCTAGGCATGCTGGTGTGTGCCTTTAATCCTAGAACTTCCAAGGCAGAAGCAAGAAGTTTTCTGAGTTCAAGGCCAGCCTGGTTTACATAGCAAGTTCTGAACCAGCCAGGGCTAATCAGTGAGATCATCTTTTAAATAAAAAGTCTCCCAAGAGTATTAGATAAACTCTGAAATGGCTGAAGGAGAAATGAGTGCATTAAAGGCCTTTAGCTCCCTAACACAGCCTCTGGCAGGAGGAATCAAGGCGTATTTCTCCAGGGCCGAAGTAGTGGCTCCAGAAGAGATGGTGACCAGGCTTGAAGGCAGACTCGGGTTCTCAGGCCTAGAAAACAGACCGGCTAAGGTAGGAGAAGCCTCTACCAGAAAACCCCACAGGCTCTGCCGGCCTCTCATATTACATTTCTGATTGTTTTGTTTTTGTTTCCACCCACAGTCTGTGTGGCTCTACTTTTTAGCAAGTTTGGCTAATGCTTGCTGCCAACTGCCAGGGCTGGTGGCTTCCCACTTTGGAGGGAGTGCCAGTGGGAGAGTGCACACATTGGGCACACCTCCTGCTCTGCGGTTATGGCAAGCAAGCACCACATTACGACTTCTTAGTGCATGGAGGAGGCTGCTGTATAGGTGCCCTGGGCCAACTCTGAACAGAGGACAGAGGGGACTGCTCATAAAGGGCAGTGTCAGCTGCCCCCAGCCTGTTCACCCTTGCAAGTTTGCCCCGTGAACATCAATTCCCTTTAATTCCAGAATTGGTCTGGGTGCCCCCAAGCCTGGGATGGGTGAGTCCTTGTGCTCAGTTTTACGCCTCAGCCAGCCTTGCTCTCTTGACTCAGACTCAGTTCTCTGTCATCCTGAGGTGTGTAGATGGTTTCCTTCTGTGCCTGTCCAAAGTGTGTGAGCAAGAAGCAGCCAGAGCCCAGCATGTTGGAGACCCCCTCAGTCCTTCCTTCAGGTCCCTGTGCTCCTGGCAGGCGGCCTTGCACTCTGCCTGTGTAGTGAGGCTTTTCATGCCTTCAGGAAGCCAGGGCCAGCCTGCTCATGATCAAGGGTGTCTTGCAACATTAACTCAATGTTCCGGTACAAGGCAAAGAGCCTTCCCAACCAACACTCAGCTGTTACCTACTTGTGCATTTTCCAGAAGGTTTGTACTATAAAAGTAGGTTCTAGCCAGGCAGTGGTGGCGCACACCTTTAATCCCAGCACTTGGGAAGCAGAGGCAGGTGGATTTCTGAGTTTGAGGCCAGTCTGGTTTATAGAACAAGTTCTAGGGTAACCAGGGCTACACAGAGAAACCTTGTCTTGGGACAAGAAGTTTCTGCCTGTCAGGAAAGGTAGATCTGGTTTTGGCAACAGGCAGCCTGGTGAAGGACTTCCCACAGAAACAAACCGAGGGTGACAGTGTGGTGGGGTTGTTGGCCTCAGGCTCGTGAGCCTGCAGCAGGTGTGAGGATGGTCAGCCCCATGCTGTTGTCTGGTGTGCGCCTAGGTCTTCATGGGGGTCTTAGGGCTGTTGGGACTGAACAGCTTCAGGGAAGTGTGGGCCATCATTGAAGATACCCAGTGCAGAGGAGTCTCCTCTTCTGAGAGATGGATTCTTGGGCCCCAGAGAAAAGGCCCTCCACGTTTGCACCTTGGCCCTCATACCTACTCCCGCTCCCCACAGAGCTCTTGAAGCGCCTAGATGATGTCTCCAATGATGTGAGGATGGCAGCTGCTTCTGCCTTACTCACCTGGCTCAAGTGCATCGAGAGCTTGGATGGGAAGTCTGCCTATCAGAGCAGCGTTCAGTTCCTGTATCGGGAGCTGCTGGTCCACCTGGATGACCCAGAGAGTGCCATTCAAGACACCGTCCTAGGTGAGCTCTCCAGGCCACAGTCTGTAGGGCCTGTGGCTTCTAGTACCCTGAGACCAGGTATGTGTGCATGTGAGTGCCTGTGCACGTCTATGTATCCATACATGCAATAGCCATGAAGGCCAGAAAAGGGCATTGAATATCCTCAATCTTGAGTTACATTCAGGTGGTTGTGAGCTGCCATGTAATATGAGAATCAAATCCAGGACCTCTGAAAGAGCGCAGCCAGTGCTCTTAACTGTTGAGCCATCTCTCCAGCCCCCACTTTTTTATATTTAACAAACACACACGGGAGGGGGGAGCAGACAAAAAAGGAATAAAAATAATAATACTGTTACAAACAGCTTAGCATGATGCAGGAAGGCCAACTTCTGGATGCTGCTGACTTAGCGGGAAGAAGCCTCGCTGGCATCCTTGGCTTCAGCACCTGCTGGAAGAGATGAGCCATTTGTTTGTTCATAGTAAAACACTGCAGGGCCAGCGAGATGGCTTAGCAGATAAAGTCACTTGCTGTCCAGGGTGGAGACCTGAGTGCCATCCCCAGGACCCACATGGTAGAAGGAGAGAACCCTCAAAGGTTTCCCCTTGAGTTCTACATGCATGTAAGAAGGTGGTTTCAGCCCTGTGGGATCTACCCAGCAGCCAGAGAGAAAGGCTGCCAGCTCTGTAAAGCTGTGAGGTGGGCGCCCAGCCCACTGCTGCTGGACTCAGGGTTCTATGCTCTCTTCTAGAAGTCCTCAAGGAGGGCAGCGTCCTGTTCCCAGATGTGCTGGTGCGGGAGACGGAGGCTGTCGTCCACAAACACCGCTCAGCTACCTACTGCGAGCAGCTGCTGCAGCACATGCAAACCATGGCTGCCGCTCGGTGACCATGGGCATCAGCCACTGAAGGGAGACAAGGTGGCCTGCACAGCCTGCACTTACGACACTGTGTCCGTGGCCTTGGGCCATCCTTGGTCCCACCAGCCACCAGATGGTGCTTGGGCATCAGCGTCTGTTTCCTAAATGGATTTCTGGGATTTTGTAACATGCCTACTTTTCACAGAGGCCTCAGAAAGCTAAAATTAAAGTTAAATGCCCCCCCCCCACACACACACACATGCACACCAGCTTCCCAATTAACTGCTTGAACATAATGTTTTTATCACAAGCCCCCCCAGGGCTCCTGGGCTGCTTTCATTTGTTTGTTTGTTTGTTTGTTGAGACAGGGTTTCTCTGTATTGCTCTGGCTATCCTGGAATTCACTTTGTAGCCCAGGCTAGCCTTGAACTCCACCTGCCTCTGCCTCTCGAGTGCTGTGATTGAAGGCGTGTTTCACCATGCCCGTGGGCTGCTTTCAGATTCACCATAATGCTCTTCACATTGCAGGAAAGCCAAAGCGATTGTAAAATAACCAACCATCCACTTCTTCTGGGCTCCGTCCCATCCTGTGCTGAGGACGATGTCCAGTCTTTTTTTATTTTTATTTTATTTATTTTTTATTTTTTTATTTTTTATTTTTTTGGTTTTTTGGGGGCAGGGTTTCTCTGTATAGCCCTGGCTGTCCTGAAACTCACTTTGTAGACCAGGCTGGCCTCACACTCAGAAATCCGCCTGCCTCTGCCTCCCGAGTGCTGGGATTAAAGGCGAGCGCCACCATGCCTGGCTGACAATGTCCAGTCTTGACTCACTGATAAAGTTTCTCCCAACTATTTTGATTTTTAACACAGGGTTTCTCTGTGAGGCTTTGACTATTCTGGAACTCTCAGAGATCCACCTGCCTCTTCCTCCCCACACTGAGATTAAAGGCCTGCACCACTACCACCCCACTCCTCCCAATTTTAAATACACCGAAATGTCCTGCAGTGTGGGTGCACTGTTCTGCTGTTTCTGTTTCTCAGTATTAGTGATGCCCGTGGGTAAAGGATAGACTAGGAAACCAGCCTTCATCCCTACCACTTGCTGTAGCAGTCAGTAAGGTGGCCATTCTCCAGTGTCTTTTCCACCAAGTGCCTAAAGATTTCTAAGTGGTTGTTAGCCGCAGCCAATATTTTTGTTAAGACAATATTGGGACTGGGGGTTGGGGGGCAGGGTGTCCAACAAATTTTAACATTTCTGCTTTGCCATTTATGGAATTAAATTATTTATTATAGTTATTTGTGTGGCCATCTGTGTGATTTGACTTCTTACACTACATCTGTACAGTCAGCTCTTGTCTCCATATGTCGGTGTCGAGGTGGTCCAGCCTGAGGGATGCTGGGTGTGGACTCCATGGGATGGGCCCCTCTAGGGACAGTCATCACTGGCTATGACCTGCATTCTGACATGAGGTAGCTGGAGGGCTGAATAAGGCCCAGCCATCACCAGGGTAAGCAGGGTACCCCAGCATGGTCCCGAGTCAGGCTGGGCATCCAGGTGGGTGAAGGTTGGCCTCAGGATGCCTGGCCCAGGGACTACAGCCTGAAGCTGCGTTCTGCCCATCTCCCATTATCCTTTCTGTCCATCTCCCATTATCCTTGCTGCCTGGAGCTCTGTCGGTCATGTGCAAGATTGTTCAGCTCTTTGTTTTATCTATTACAATCCTGTATTTGTCGGAGAATGCACATAGGCTACAGCGTACATGTGGAAGTAGGACCTGAAGGACTCAGTTCTCTCCTTCCACCATGTGGGTCCTGGGGTTTGAAGTTGGGTTGACAGGATTGGCAGCAAGCACCTTGGCCTGCTGAACCATCTTGTTGGCTGGAGCACCAGGCATTTTATTTTATTTTTTGTGTATTACTGAGTATTGAACTTAAGACTTTGCCAATGTGGCCGGGCGTGGTGGCGCACGCCTTTAATCCCAGCACTCGGGAGGCAGAGGCAGGTGGATTTCTGAGTTCGAGGCCGGCCTGGTCTACAAAGTGAGTTCCAGGACAGCCAGGGCACACAGAGAAACCCTGTCTCGAAAAACCAAAAAAAAAAAAAAAAAAAAAAGACTTTGCCAATGTGTTCTGCCCATGAGCCATACCCCCAGCCCCTCACTTATTTAAGGCAGGAGTCACGTCCCTCCACCCCTAGCTCAGCATCTTTGCAAAGAGATATCCAGTAAGTATTTTAGGCTTCATGGAGCTTCCGGATCAGCTGTTGCTGGGGCTCCAGCTGCACTCAAAAGCCTTGTGGATACATTGCTCACGGTGTAGGCCTGTTTCCCATTGCTCCAAACATAATGGCTGAGTCAGATTGGGGAGGTGAGTCCCATAGAGTCAGTGGCTACTTGTAGCTGCTTTATTGATCTAAAGATAGAGTGGGCAATTAGGTGACAGGCACACCCACAGCAGCACCTCCATGGAGGCAGACCGCTTTGAGGAGCCTGGGGGGCGAGCACTTAACCACCATCTCATTAGCATCACATGGACACTTGTCAGCAGTACAGACAGGCCACCTCACCAGCTGCCTCCTTAGGGAGGGAAGAAGCTCAGTTGGAAGAGAAGCCTCCCTAAGGTGGAGGTAGGAACATGAGGTCAGGAGCTGTGTCCTCTCCACCTCATGCCCACCTTTCCTTTTGTAAAACGAAAACCTTCAGTCAAGCCCATGTAAACAACTGGATTTCTTTTATATTTTTTGAGACAGGGTTTCTCTGCATAGCCCTGGTTGCCCTAGAACTCTGGAGGCCAGGCTGACCTCTACTCTGATCTGCCTTCAGAGGGCTGGGATTAAAGGTGTTTGCTGCCGGGCGTGGTAGTCCACGCCTTTAATCTCAGCACTCGGGAGGCAGAGGCAGGCGGATTTCTGAGTTCGAGGCCAACCTGGTCTACAAAGTGAGTTCCAGGACAGCCAGGGCTACACAGAGAAACCCTGTCTCAAAAAAAAAAAAGAAAAGAAAAGAAAAGAAAAAGGTGTCTGCCACCTCTGCCTGGCTAACAAATGGGCTTCTTTTGGTCAGAGCCAGTGAGAGGGCTCAGTGGGTGAAACGACTTGCTGAGCAAGCCCAGGGACCTGGTTCAATCCCCATGGAAGGGTTGATGGAGAGAATGACCTCCATATATGCAGTGTAGCATGTATGCCCACACAAATGGATGGTACACAGGAGTGTATACAAGGGCTGGAGAGATGTCTCAGGCAAAGGCACCTGTCACCAAGCCCAACAGCATGAGTTCAATCCCTGGGACACATGGTAGCAGGAAAGAACTGACTGCCAAGTTATCCTCTAACACTCACAAAAAGACATGTTGCATGCCCTCTTCGCAACATGCAAATAAATACATTTTAGTTTTGTTTTTGTGTTTTGTTTTGTTTTGTTTTTGAGACAGGACAGCCAGGGTTATACCTGGCTGTCCTGGAGCTCACTCTGTACACCAGGCTGGCCTCAAACTCAGAAATCTGCCTGCCTCTACCTCCCAAGTGCTGGGATTAAAGGCATGCACCACCACGCCCAGCTCATTTTAGTTTTTTTTTTTTTTTTTTAAAGAAAAAAAGAAAAGGCCAGGTGGTGGTGGCACGCACCTATAATCCCAGCACTCAGGAGGCAGAGATGGGTGGACCCCTAGGCTCTAGGCCCTCCTGGTCTACAGAGTGAGTTCCAGACAGCCAGGGCTACACAGAGAAACCCTGTCTCGGAAACAATTGACAACAAAAAGGAAAAGAAAGATCTCTTAACCAGTATCATTGCAAAATTGCCTATAATCTCAGCAGTGGCCCATAGAGGCTGGAGGATCAGGAGTCTGAGACCAGCTACATAGAACCTTATCAAAATAAAACCCTGAATCCAGGTCTGGGGAAGGAAAATTAGATGATGATTCCAGAGGCAGTCAGTGCTTGGGGGTGTGGGGTGGAGTGGGCTGTGAGAGGAAACAACCCTAAGCAGCCACACCCACCCCGCACCCCCACCCCCATGGCCAAAACAGGAACACTGTGACCAACAAAACAAAATACTTAACTGTTAACTTACTGGGGCACAAATAACCCAGGCAGGGCTATACCTCCATCATGTTCCTAACATGGGGAAGAACCTTGTTTTCATCCCTACTGCCTCAAAAGAACTAAAAGTAACCTACAAGTTTATGGTAATGCAAAGAAGTCAGGCCTAGCAGGATGAACCTTAGACTCACCTACTGGGGATTAAAATTTAGAGGCCAGCCTGAGATAGACAGAGTGAGTTCAAGAGCACCTAGACTTTGCCTCAATATAAAAAGTAAAACAGGCTAGGTGAGCCCAAAAGATGACTCAACTGGCAAGAGTGCTTGTCACTCAAACCTGATGGCCTGAATCAGTCCCCAGGACGCATGATAGAAGGAAAGAACCAACTCAGGAGAGTTTTCCTCTCATCATCTGTTCGCACAGGCACACAAGGGGGCTGGGCAGATGGCTCACTGTTTAAGAGGACCTGCTGCTCTTGCAGAAGACTAGCACCCATATAGTGGCTCACGACCATCCAGAACTCCAGTTCTAGTGGGTTAGATGTCTTCTGACCTTTGTGGGCATCAGTCACTATTATGCATGTAAGCAAAACACCCATTCAAATTAAAATAATAATAAGGCAGAGGAGCAGGGCAGTGGTGGTGCACGCCTTTAATCTCAGCACTCGGGAGGCAGAGGCAGGCAGATTTCTGAGTTTGAGGCCAGCCTGGTCTACAGAGTGAGTTTCAGGACAGCCAGGGCTATGCAGAGAAACCTTGTCTCAAAAAATCAAAAATAAATAATAATAAGGCAAGGGATGTAGTTCAATAATAGAGCCTAGAATCCCCCAGTTAGGGGCTGGAGTGTGGCTCAATGGTAGAGCACCTGCCTATCATGTGCTACCAGTGTACCATTGGTTCAGTCTCTTGCTTCCACCAAGAAGTAAATGTTAGCTGGTAGTGGTGGTATATATAGGCTTGTCATTTTAGCTTCTCATAAAGCTGAAGCAGGAGGATTACATAATAAAGAGTACAAAACCAGCTTGAGTAACTTAGTAAGAACCTACCTCAAAAAAAAAAAAAGAAAAGAAAAGAAGAGGAGGATGGGGAGCTTAGTTCTGATCTCCAGCACCCATGTAGAACAGTTCACCTTCCTCTCTATTACTCCAGCACCCATGTAGAACAGTTCACCTTCCTCTCTATTACTCC